>CM067360.1:131203140-131413140 GCA_034401795.1 Chaetoderma sp. LZ-2023a
TATGGATAGTTACGCATAGCAGATACTCCTAAAATAGGTCTGTGGCGTTTCAGCGAGCCAGATTGTGAACTGAATGAGGAGTAGTACAAAGAAACAAAATGTCTACAACAACAACATCAAGAACAAGAACATCAAGAACAAGAAACAACAACAACAACAACAACAACAACAACAACAAAGCAAGCTTTAGATAGAGGTCAGTTTCGGATCTAAAAATACATTCCGCTTTAATAGGTGCGCCTAGCCTACTGCGGCGTTAACTGGGTTCGTATTTGATTTGTATGTGCCATATTATGGTCCTGGCTGGGACACTATGTGGCAAAGGTTGAAAGTTGACTTGTAAGTCGCTTAAAATAAGAGAGACTTGGATGGGCAGTCACTCTCCGCCTACGCGCGTTCGACATCTGTTGCATGTCATTATGGTATTTAGTGATTAAATGATACCATACCAATATTCTTTCAATACGTTTTTTCTATAGAAGTCAGAAAATCGAAAGCTAAAAAGAAATAATAAATTAAAGAAATTAAAACGATTTAGAATTAACATATTTAAATTTATTCAGAATCATATTTATCACATACATGCATATTATTGTAGTAGTATGGATGTGCACCCTTCATGAGCCCAATCCTTGCAATTTAACCAGTGTACTAAGTTCTTCATCCACTAGACTGTTTCATAGCATACCAGACAAATATACGCATTTTACTATCAGCTGGTAACATCGACATTTAACTTTATCTTACCCCTCCCCTTTCTTTCTCATATTGCTCTGTTATTTGTTTGGTTATTTTCTTGATTTTTGTCCTCCCCCTTCCCCATGTCTTTGTTCTTAATCTAGTTTCTGTGTTCCATGTGTATCAGGTTAAACAACAGCGTGCCACCTTTTCCTATCTCTAGGCGCTTTCTTCTGCGTTAGGTAATGACCGAATACTTTCTGTGGGAAATGATGTGATGAGTTTAGGAGTATATATGCTTAGTTGTACATTAGTCGCCGGTAGGGCTGGGATCTGATCAGATGTAGCCAGGGATATATAACCATATCACTGGATGATAGTATAAAGTCTTGTGTATTGACAGCAAATGCATCTACAGAAAAAGATGGTATGCCAGCAACTATTGTAGGTATTGGTGAACTTGAGGATAGCCTAACTCTTGCAGAAGAGAAGAATACAATTCTCATCCAGTTGCACTACTGGGACTTGTAATTAGCAGACTTGTAGCAACTGTAGCGGTTTGTGTGGATATAAGGGACACTCCAGTGTCATAAATGTGCAGCATATTTCCTGGAATACTGATAAGCCAGTTAGTTCATTAAATATGTTATTAGTTATTTGTGCTTCATTACATATGGCAACATAATGCATGTTTCTACCCGGGGAACATTGTGGCATGGCACATACTAGCCCGGCACAATGTGTACCCGACCTACATGTGCAACCATGTAGACACGAGAACGTCTTTACTAGGATGACATACAGTGTTGTCTATAGTGTTCTAAACACTGCTGCAGAGGCACTCGCGGTCGGAAAATTAAATAAGTAGATATACAAAAGTTACTTACAGCATCTAAAAGCATATTTTTCCGGCTAAAAGTTTCCAATGGATTCACCAAACCAAATGTAAACGGCATGGCGAACGCTATCGAGGACACTTATCATGTATTGTAACAAGCATTGCGGTTGGTCAATTATAGGGGCAATACAGGTCAACGTTACACTGCGCCTCGTGTCACGCTGTTTCCATGTCTCCATATCCCAAATAATATGACAATTATTTGTTACTAGTATATCCTAAGAGACAAGAAAGTTGCTAATATGTTCTGATGTAAGAGTCCATAATCGTATCTAAGCCACGAGAGTGATATCTTGAGCAACACTTTTAAATACACATAAGTATGGTATAAAAACACAATATGCCGATATCAAATGAAAACTACTATCACATTTTACTAGCTGATGGCATACTACACATGGAACAATTTAAGTTATTTCTTAGCTGTACTGTAAACGACAGCGTTTACAATGCCGTGCTCCACCTCACTCACCGCACATAAGATGTAATATTAGTTCAACAGATACAAAGCAATATATCTTTCCGCACGTGCAAATATGCTTTACATGTACACCTTGAAGAAGTTACTTGTTTGTTGGCGTCTATCGAGTCCCTGATTCCGGGTCCCATTCACGCCACATTATCAAGGCTGGATGCCTTTCTCTCTATTATTGGTAATTTCTCTGGCTTTTACATCGGTACTTCAGTTTTCAGTTTTTCTTTATTCACTCAGGACGTTATTTAACAGCATATGAGATATACATTTTTTTTAACATTTTGGCGGTAGTGACAATATGTAGTAATGTTAATTATTATTATTATTATTATTAGTAGTAGTAGTAGTAGTAGTAGTAGTAGTAGTAGTAGTAGTAGTAGTAGTAGTAGTAGTAGTAGTAGTAGTAGTAGTAGTAGTAGTAGTATTATTATTATTATTATTATTATTATTATTATTATTATTATTATTATTATTATTATTATTATTATTATCGTTGGTATTATCATTATCGTGTTTATTATTATTATTATTATTATTATTATTATTAGTAGTAGTAGTAGTAGTAGTAGTAGTAGTAGTAGTAGTAGTAGTAGTAGTAGTAGTAGTAGAAGTAGTAGTAGTAGTAATAATAATAATTATCCCATTACCATTTTATTGCAATCATAAACATTATCATCGATTAGAATAAGTAGTATAATTAGATGATTTGAGTAAGTAATTAGTAAGATACTAAAGTATGGAGTGCAGTGTAAAAGTGATTTTTGTAAAATGAGCACTGCCATTGCTCCAGCATACTTTTCGCTTACATACTTACTTCTGGGTGGAGGAAGGCAATGAGTGAATGCGATTGCCATGTAGGGAAAAGATAGTGCACAACTGAGGCGCGAACCGCTTTCTCCAATTAAGCAGTCTTGAGCGCTAGCCACTACGTCAATCCTCCGCCTCCTTTAAATAGACTCTGCCCTTTCAGTCAGCTTATTAAGAAAATATCATCTAAGCAACGCGGCCACGATCATCCAATCACCAATAGGTGGGTGCGGGTGGGGGTGAGGCGTAGGAGGGGGGGTGTATTTAATAAAAGAACAACACTAATCGATGGGTAGCGCTTTAACCATTTGAATCCGAAAGGCAAATCACCAGAAATCCGTAACAATTTTATCATTACGCTGTTGAATATTTTGAAACTAATTTGACTGGGAGCTGTTGCAGCAATGGCAGCAACAGGTTCCTGTCAAATTAGTTTCAAAACAGTCGTTGGCTTACACACATAATTAACTTGAAATTTAGATTATGGGAAATCAGAGTTCAAATAGTTACTATTACGTCATTTCAAAATATTTAAATAATGTACTCTGCTTTCAGATTTGCCTGGATTTTACTGCTGACATGCGCACTCGGCCTTCTCGTCTTTCAAGTTCTCGATCGCGTCCTCTTGTACATCAGCTGCCCTACAAGCGTTACCATGGAAACGCACTACTTTGAAACGCTGCTCTTTCCCGCGGTGACAGTATGCAACCGGAACTTATTCAGGTAAGGAAAATCAACTTCCGGTATAGCGAGATTGCGCAGCTGAGATTAGTTTAATGTTGTTTGATTGCTTTCTCATCAAGCGTTCGGAGAATGGTAAAGCAATCGGCACTCAATAATGTCTTACATTTAAATAACGCACCAAATAACAGTTTTTATCATATTTTATTAAATTAAAATGTTGATAGATTTTCACAAACTCTATCACTGGTACAATCTGTGTCATGAATTCATGAATTTTGACACACCATTAAATGTACTGTATGACGCCATCACGTGACATTCAGATTACGCCACACGTGTTATCAGATTGGATGAGAAACGAACGTTTGCCATACCAAGAATTTGCCCAAAGATGTTTCGTCAAATCATGAAAATAGAATTATTATTTACCATATAGCCATTTAACCCGTCAGACCAATTACGGCAAATAATTATTTTTGATATAAAAAGCAATCTGTTGAATAGGTTGAAAGAGATGTAACTGGAACGACGTCCAGTCAAATTTGTTTCAAAATATTCAACAGATTATTTTTACGCCGTGCAGTAGAGTGCATGTATGACTGTATTGAAATTGAGAAACCGGATTTGCAGAGTGAAATTGTTAAATGATGCCAGCCTCGTGGTTGATGTTGAGATTCAAGGTCAAGTAGACCTAATTCTTATGAAATAAGAAATATTCTGTTGAATTTTAACCGAAATTTGACTGGAAACTTAGTGAACATTACTTTCTAATTCAAATCTCTTTAAAAATGATGGATCCATTCTAATAAGATTTTGGATAATGATGCAGCTTATAAGCGAGAATGCACGAAATATAAGGAGGGAACTCCCCTCCCACTCTCTCAGACCTCCCTCGTGCATTACCCTACCCATTTCTAGTAGCTGACGACGCCTTTGTGTTGTGAGCTATATACATCGTCAACATCAAGATATTATTCACATGATGACGTCATACTACATCAATCATTCACACGATGGCGTCACCTCATGATTCAGATGAGAAAATGACGTTAAGTTGCACAATTTACAACTAAGGAATCCAAAAATAAGCAAAAAAAATGTTTTATTCGATTAAAATTATACAAAAGCACAATTTCGCGTAGTTTGACTTTTATCCATCAATCATAATCCGTCATAATCAAGCGCGTGACACATAGGGCCAGGGCATAATCAATGACGTCATGAATTACGTAGATAGGTTCGTCAAGATTGATGACGGACTAAGCGTTGTTGTACTTCACTGTTTGCTTTTGAATATTTTTGGAACTACGTTGACTGGGCGCTGTTATTTTGGAACTAATTTGACTGGGCACTGTTGCTGCCATAGGCAGTAGCACTCAGCCAAATTAGTTTCAATATACTCCACAGGTTAGCGGTATAGTCTTGTGGAAATTGATAGTCATGGAGTTCAGGTATCGATTGATCCGAACATGGCAAAAGTGTGGGTGGAGCTTAGCGAAAGATGGACGGGACATAGCTAAAACTGGATTCCTCCATTAGCTTGACCTCAATCATCCACCTCACCTGCTCTGATTAGAAACGATGCAATAGCTGTGCTACAGTAATGGCTATGCTTTTTAACACCGGATCACAGGCGTGCTTGTTTGTTTGGTTTGTGTGTTTGCTGGTTTGTGTGCGTGCGTGCGTGCGTGCGTGCGTGCGTGCGTGCGTGCGTGCGTGCGTGCGTGCGTGCGTGCGTGCGTGCGTGCGTGCGTGCGTGCGTGCGTGCGTGCGTGCGTGCGTGCGTGCGTGCGTGCGTGCGTGCGTACGTGCATGCGTGCCTGCGTGACTGCGTGCCTGCGTGCCTGCGTGCCTGCCTGCGTGCGTGCGTGCGTGCGTGCGTGCGTGAGTTTGTGTGTGTGTTTGTTCGTTCGTTCGTTCGTTCGTTCGTCCGTTCGTCCGTTCGTCTGTTCCCTCGTTTGTTTGTCCGCTACGAGTTCTGTGAGAAACTGTTTCCCCACGTTAACTTTTGAAAATGTGTTTTTCATTAAAGGATAACTAATCCCATTTCTTGATAGCTATTCAGGTGATCTAACATGCCGGTCATAAACTATCCAGGTAATTGTAAGCTTTTTATCACGCCGCTAAGGAAAGATATTCAGGATTTAGTAGTTAAATGTTGGTAGGTTTATACACCCTATGATGTATGTCATGATTTACTTTTCAACCAATCAGAAAAATCCTAGTGTGTCTGCCTCGGTATATACGCTCGGTCATAGAGGCTCCAGCTATAGTTTGGCAATGTGGTATAAAAGCAATCTTACAGGTAAGCTGTTGAATATTTTGAAACCAATTTGACTGGAAGTTGTTGCTGCCATAGGCAACTTCCAGTCAAATTATTTTCAAAATATTCAATGGGATGAGCATTACATAATAAGGAACGTGATGCTTTGGAGCTGACATGAAATCACACACAATAGCTTGAAGAGACAAAATGGTGTCGATCACTGTTCATCATTTACTCGATATTACAAAACAAATAATTGTGATACAGATCAGGGAATGTGACAGGATATGAATGATATGGAATCTTTAAACCATATTCTATCGGTGCAATACAACATTTGAGATGAGATTAGCATCGCTTTAAGATAGAATTTACTAATCGACGAGTATGTCTTGATCCAACAAGAACTCCTTAGAAATTAAAAAACGGTGAAAATCCTTTGTTTTAGTTGCAGTTGCTTTGGAATATAGGCTCTCTATAGTAACGGTTACAATATAATGTATGGCCTGCTTACTTCGTTTGTTGTTTTTTTGCTTGTTGTTGTTGTTGTTGTTGTTGTTGTTGCTGTTGTTGTTGTTGTTGCTGCTGCTGTTGTTGTTGTTGTTGTTGTTGTTGTTGTTGTTGTTGTTGTTGTTGTTGCCATCGTCGTCTTCGTCGTCGTCGTCGTCGTCGTCGTCGTCGTCGTCGTCGTCGTCGTCGTCGCCGTCGTCGTCGTCGTCGTCGTCGTTGTCGGCGTCGTTGGTTTAATTTTGCGAGAAAAATGCTGGAGTCATATGCTACTCTATTACAGTAAAGCTCATAAATAACTAAATACCTTTCCCAAACAAAAAACCCAAAAAAAGAACGTGATAGTTAATCTAGTAATAAAAGTGCTGTTGAACATTTTGAACCTAATCGGATTGGAAGACACTGAGCAGCAAATTCTTCAAATCCAATTATGGTCAAATTATTCAACAGTACGTTATACTTTGTTTTGGAAACATGGTAGGTTATTTGTGGGCTGCATTGTGATTCCATTTTGTCGTCTTAGATATCGCCGTTTCACACATTCATACACGATGTGACTTCCTGATACCGTGCCAGGAATTACATAAAACCCGGTTTTACTGCCAAGATCCCAGGTAAAATATTATGAATCAGCAAATCAGAGATTGACTTGGCGTCGATGCTAATGCCATCTCGTGATTGTTTCCATATAAAATATATACAATTCCTGGCACCGCTAATGACACCAGGCCTAGCACTTCCCGTTAACAGCGTGCATCCCGAAGCCAAATAAGAACATTCTGTGTATACTTTTTTAATGAAAACTGATGACTACTTTGAAAACTACCGTTGCTTGATGCTGCTGCTACAACAACCGTGTCACGCAACATATCTTTTTCAAAGTAATCACCAATCTCGATGTAAATGTACCCGATTATTGAATTGATTGATCGCTCAGTTGTAAATGCATCCGATCAATAATACGCCGCTAGGCCTATATCACCACGTTCGTAGAATAATTAGCGTTATGACAAATATTGGCTCAGGCGTATCGTGTTACGTTGTAGTGCTTTGTGGCAATTAGGCTCTCTCGCAAACAAACGACATAGTTGCTTGTAGTAATTAGGCAACATCGGCAGATAGCCGTCATGATTTCATTATATTTAATAATTATAACATTGTCACCGCGCTAAAATGATATTTTTGCTTTATAAATAAAAAATAATGTTGATCGTTGTCAGATACGATCAAACATCACTGTGTTCGGCGTATCTCAGCTTTTTGTTCAGCTTATATATATATATATATATATTTACGGATTCTATAAACTAAGTTTTGCTGTTCGAATTATATGTCGTTACTACTTAATAAACATGTTGTTAAATATTTTGAAGTCAAATTAGTTCCAAACTATTCAACGGGCGGTGTTATTAGCTTCAAAATTGTTTTGATAGAGATATCTAAAGGGGTTAATGTGTATTTATTCACGGAATGTTGTTACTGTTTGCATCTGTTTGTTGAACATATCTGGAAAACACAATAATTTGAACAGAAAAAATTAGCATAATATCGCATCAAATCAATGCTACATACTACATCCCCTCTCAAAATGTTATATGGAAATCAGTTGAGTAACGGAGGGATCCAGTTTCTAGCGCACCCGGTTTATTGTCTGCAAGGGAGAAACCCAGTCTTAGTTATGCCACGCCCATCTTTAGTGAATACCTACCCAGGCTTAGCCGGGTTTGGGATCGATCGATCCCTGAACTCCCTGACTATCAATTACCAGAAAACTATACGCGTACGCTTTTTACTATTCTGAAACTAATTGTACTGGTTGCTGTTGCTGCATATGGCAGCAGAAGCGACCAGGCAAATTAGTTTTAAAATAGTGAACAACCTTTTTAATTAAATAGTAAAGATATTGAATTCGTATAACAACGCTTAGCCCGTCATCAGTTAATCATTCGTGATGAACTTATATACGTCATTCATGACGTAATTGATTATGACACCATCCTACAAGTCGCAGAGTTGATTATGACGTCATATGTTTGATAGATAAACTGGAAGGGTCCAGTAGAATACTAAGTTGACAAGAAAGGGTGTTAAAGAGCCTTGGGACTATTTTGGAATGTCGTTATTATAATAACTGGCCGAATCTCCTTTTGAATAACAGCTGAAAATACAATTGTGTCGATGTGAAAATTTAAATGGCCGCAACAATGAATCTAAATAATGTTAAGTAATAAATAGTCACTAAAGATCTTTCTTCTAGTATTCTTTTGCAATGAACCTTTCCCGTTTATCCATCAATCACATGACGCCATAACTAAATACGTGACATGTAGGATGACGTCATAATCAATTACGTCATGCATGACGTAGATAAGTGTGTCACAAAAGCTCAATTCACCTTTCCAGAGTATCCATCCATCATCAGACCTCGTATAACGTCATATTCAGCTCAGCGCGTATATGTTGACGTCATACTCATTACGTCACAAAGGATTCCATATAGACCGTCACCAAATCTCAAGTGGTCCGACACGTTGTATGAATTGCATGTCTTTGTAATTCTTTGCTATTTGATAAACATGCTGCTTAATATTTTGAAACTAATTTGACTGGGCGCTGTTGCTGCCTTAGGCAGCAACAGCACCCAGTCAAATTAGTTTCAGAATATTCAACAGCTTACCTGTGTAATTTTTTGGAGAATTGATAGTCAGTGTGTTCAGAGATCGATCGATCCCAACACGAGCGAGGTGTGGGTGGAGCTTAGCTAGAGATGGGTGGGGCATAGCTAAAACCGGAAAGGCCCGTTAACGATCGCATCCCGTTTTTGTCCCGGGACCAAATACAGATATCTTATTTATCCCCCACCCTCCCCAACACGCCACCCATCCACCCTCCCGACTATTATTATATGACAATCCGAGTTCTTTTTATAATTGCGTGCACACCTGAGTGCGTGCGAGCATGCGGGCATGTTGGCGCATTTATTACTATACTACTAAAGTATATATCCGAGACAGACTGTATGTCTATAGATCCATTATCGATTAACACAATCAGGCGTACAAATCATCTGTGTGATTGAAACCTCCTCGGTATTATTAATTAACGCGATGCATGTATCGTGATTGAAATTAGCGACGATCTTCCCGGAAACCAAGTATATAATCGGCCCTTGGCACGTATCTTAGCACCCGCGTGCGTTGCAGTGCGCTCGACGTGGTAAATATCTAGTTTCGCATTTGCCCCGTTAGATAAATATAGCCAAGGGTTGCATTTCGTTGCACGCTTTCTTTTTGAAAGGAGGGTCTACAAACGGTCGTACAGTCACGAAGATGCCATGCCGATGCTATTCCTGGTCGATGTAACGTCTTTGTAAATATGAGAGTATGCCTAATGTCGTTGGAATAAGCAGCAATTCCCGTGGAAAAATGGGATGTATAATCCGCGATACCGCTACGTCAGACCGTTTCATAGTTTTCCGTCTCTATTACTTATCGTTTTCTTAATTGATTGACAGCTATACACCAGCCGCTTCGTCGCCGCGCTGCTAGAACTAAATGCAGTCGTAGACAGCAGCGACTTCTAGCAACGACGTTTTATAAATTACACACTGTGACACCGATATCAGCAGTATAGCTCGCGCTTACCTATACATTCACTTCTTTTCCTGTGGTGGCGCAGTACGTTCGATATTTACCATTCGCGCCTGAGGGATTGTTCCGCTACTAAGGCAAGCAGGAAGTATAAGCAATGGGTCGTAATCGCGGAACAAAGCAAAAAACACAATAAATATAATACATACATGTTGTAACGCACAAAGCACCACAGGCAAACATACACGATGCACGTTCATGATACTACTAATATGCTTTATTACAGCAGAGAAATAAAAAGATTTTCTGGAGGCCAAACTGAAAGGGATATATATTTACGTATGATAATAAATAAGTTCACACGAACGTGTAGTTGTTGCCATGTCACGATATCTGGACAATAGGCATGGGGTAGTCACGATCTGTACCCGAAGAAAGGTCACGTCTCCATAGTAGGTTCAAACGCTCGGCAGAGTATAGGTGAAACGTGTAGGTCTACGCAGTGCGTGTGTACGAGAATGCATCGTCCACTAAATATTGAATTGACTACTCCCTTGTAGTTAAATGGTATGGATGTCACTAAACACACACTTACGCACTTACGCACTTACGCACGCACTTACGCACGC
This sequence comes from Chaetoderma sp. LZ-2023a, assembly GCA_034401795.1. Lineage (NCBI taxonomy): Eukaryota > Metazoa > Mollusca > Caudofoveata > Chaetodermatida > Chaetodermatidae > Chaetoderma > Chaetoderma sp. LZ-2023a. The sequence goes on from CM067360.1 coordinate 131,213,675, forward strand.
ACTTACGCACGCACTTACGCACGCACTTACGCACTTACGCACGCACTTATGCACTTAATGCACGCACGCACGCACTTACGCACGCACGCACGCACGCACCTACGCACATACGCACGCACGCACCTACGCACGCACGCGCGCGCGCACGCACGCACGCACACAGCTTGTGGATTGCTGCAAATAGCGAACATGACAGTAATAATCATACGAACTCGTACGAGGAAAAGGTAAAATAAGTATAGAATTAACTCAAAACAATGGCCACTGAAATTTTCGAAATGGACGGCCTTGAAGGAAGAGTCGATGGGCCCACGAAAAGTCCTAACTGTGCCAGAAACTGCACGCATGCCCTATTATTCGTGAACACTGCTGCTCTAAGCGACTTTGAAGACATTATACAAGATGCACTGTACAGAATGTCACTACATCGCCACTGTTTATAAGAGTCGCTCAGCAAAACTGACAAATGTTTGGCCATGTGGTAAAGATGCCAGAAGACACACCAGCACAGAGAGGCTTGGGACGCACCCTACTGAGAGCCAGCACATATAAAGTCATGATAGGAAGCGATAGCATACAACTGTTATGCGTGCTAACGAGGTGACCTCAACAAAGCAGGACTCGGTATTCTCAAATCAAGAATGCACCTGAGGAAGCTAAAGATTGTGTCTGAGGACAAGACACAGTGGTCAAAAGTGAATAAGGGTGGATCTCCACTGTAATGACTGGTTAGGTTATCTAGCACGTCATTTCACTGTTAAAAGTCCGTGGCTGGTTTTCTCTTGGCCTGCAAACGGGCATGTCTCCTGACCGCTCTAGAAGCTCTTGCTTCTTGATGATTTAATTGCGAAAGGGTTAAAATGTATTAATTATTCTCACCAACCCGCCACCGTGATGTATTTATTGTATTATATGTGTATGTGTATGGGAGACACGGTTACAAGACGCATGTCTTATGCGCTTCTATTAGAACAAAAAATAAATTATGTTTAAACCAATACTTTGAAGACATAATAGCCAAATTTTTTTTTTATTTGAAATTTTGTCATATTGATGCAAGGACAAGTATACCGTGTTCATAGTACGTGACGTTTGAATGCATGACCATCCAACGCCCATCCCGTATATATGTATTGAGGGGTTTTCTCCGGCACGCAACACGTTGACGTCATCATCAATGGCTGAACTACGTTTTAGGTATATCCAGCCCAGCTCTAGCTAAGCTCCACCCATGCGTTTTCCCGTGTATACTCGATCGATTCATGCACTCCCTGAATCTCAATTTCTAGATAACTATACAGGAATTTTGTTGAATATTTTGAAACTAATTTGACTGGGTGCTGTTGCTGCCCATAGCTGCAACATCTCCTAATAAAATTAGTTTCAAAATATGCAACGGTATGTTTATTAAATAATAGGCCTACAGACATACACTTCGAACAACCTGACGGACTATTACACGTTTAAGACTGAATAAATTAAATCATTACGTAATTGATATTTGTCGTCAGCCTACAAGTCACGTATTTTAGTATGACGTCATACAATTGGCTGAGAACCTTGATTTCTCGAATACGTCGCTGAGTTAATTAAGGTTGCGATCATCATGACGTAGCAACGTCATGAAACTCAAGACGTCTGGAAGTGTATGAACTGTATTGCTATGATGAGTCTGCAATGCAACACACATTATGTTGGCTATTGTAAACCTAACTTGCCTTGGACCCGTTGCAGCCTTGGGCAGCAAGACCTAGGCAATAACTGCTCCCAGTCAAATTGGTTTCAAAATAATTAACAGCTTACGGGTATACTTATCTTGAAATTAGGAGACTGGGAATTCATAAGGTATATTAATCATTTCCAACATGTGTACAGGGCGGTTGAAGATTATCTAATACTGGGCGTGGCTTAGTTAGAAATCTATTAAGAGAGCATATATTTTGCACCTGCTGATCTCTCTGTGCACTCATTGTTTCAAATGTATGTATATCACGTAACCTTGACCATATTACTGCTTGTTTCCTTCCAGGAAGAAACTTAGTTTTTACGCCGCGGAGCTTGTATCGATCAACGACGGTGCTGGGCAATATGAATGCACATGTTTGTACACGCGTGCACTCGTGCTTTCTGAACACACGATTTAATACTATGCCCTTTCGCATTACTAGAGATTGTGCTTTTCTCCTACAACCATATATGCGTCCATAGGCGTAGCCAGTGATCAAAGGCGAATCGATGTCCTTAGTCTGGAGTCGTCGCTATGGATAATGAGAATGATCATATACTGAATGCATTTACTCCGTACATACATATCATTGAATTGGATATTGTAGTAACACATGAATCCAGTCAGTTGATCAATTACACGTCGTCATAATCAACTACGTCACGTGAATAACGTAATTAGGTCCGTCATAAACGCTTAATAGTCCGTCAAGTTGTACGAATAGTATATCTTTCCTACTTAATAAACGGTCTGTTGAATATTATGACACTAATTTAACTGGGCGCTGTTGCTGCCATAAGCGGCAACAGCGTCTAGTCAAATTAGTTTCAAAATATTCAGCAACTTACCAATACAATTTTCTGGAAAATGAGATTCATGGAGTTCAGGGTTCGATCGATCCCAGCACCCACAACCTAAGGGTGGAGCTTAGCTAGAGTAGGGCGGAGTATAGCTATAACTGGATTAATTCATTATTGTGATAAGGAACAAATGGGCATTATTATCAGTGAACCAACCTAGATAATACACATACCCCCTAGCCACCACCTATCCCCACCCCAACCCACGCCACCCCTTAGCCAAATGGTAATGGCAATTAAATCTGGATAATAGAAAGGGGGTCTGAATAAACATTTTACTAATAATTAAAATAACTAATCTGCCAGCAAAATCAGTTTATGATAATTAATCAGGATCTTTCCGTCTTTCGTTATTATTATGAGCAAGAAAGCTGTTATCGCATTGACTCCGACAACTTTGATCTGACCAACCCAAAACCCCGTCTACCAATATTACAGCACAAACCGCAAGCTCCCAGAGTTGAGCACTATGGCTAAAATACGCTACTGAAATATTATTAAAGCGTACACCACAAAAGCAGAACAAAATGACAGATAAGCATAAAACGTATTCCCAGCAGGCGCATGACGTTGTTTCTACGATGAATCCACGTTGAAATCATGTCATAACGTGATTTCAACGTGGAGTCAACGTTGAAACAACGGCATGTGCCTGCTGGGATGCTTAACTATTAGTATAAGGAAATAAATGAAAAGGACACTATATCTCGTAACTATACAATTGAGCAGGATCGTGCAGAGGAAAATGACAAATTAATGGGATGCTAATCTTATCTCAAATGTTGTATTGCACCGACAGATTATGGTTTATAGATTTCATATCAGTCAGAGTTCTGTCCCATTCCCGTATCTGTATCACAGATAGATAGATAATGTATTTCCACAATAAGCCATCGGCCCTTGGGTCTACAAATTATATAAATCAGTAACGGACATGTAAGCCAGTAGTAAAACTAAATGTATAATTATATCTTAACATATCTGCAATCTTACCCTCATCGATATCGTCATTTATTCAACATTAGCCCCCATATCATCATCATTTGCCGCCCCGCCCCACCTTCCATCATTCCTCTCTGACAAATAGGCCTAATCGTTATTTTTTCATGACTTTGTCAACGGTGCATGTTCGCGCCAGAATGCCCAGATAACAACTGCCAATCCAACATGCCTCGGCCGGTCAAATCGCGCACCTCTATATACTTAAACAAAATAACTTCTACACTCAATAGCATTGCAGTAGATTCGTTTGGGAGGCGTTCACGACATGCCGAATACTCAGGTGCACGAATCCGGCTTTAAATTGCACAAATCAACAGTTATGTGCTTTGTAAAATGATGTACATTTTAAACAGTGATTGCCACCATTTTGTCTCCGTATGTGCTACCGTGTAAGTGTCAATGTTACATTCTTTATTATGTACTACTCATCTCGTATACTATTTTGAAACTAATTTGACTGGAAGTTGTTGCTGTCTATGGCAGTCAAACATTATCATTATTAGTATGAGTTCCAGTCAAATTAGCTTCACAAAATTTTAACCGGATACCTGTATGGCTGCTTTTATACCGCATTGCCAAACTATGGATGGCACCTCTATGACCGAGCGGATATACTCAGGCGCACACGCTAAATTGTTTTCTGACTGGTTGAAAAATAAATCACGGACAGCCATCCTGTTATTTAGCTACTAAAGCCGGCAGGCTTGTTGTAGGCATGATAAACAACTAAATGTCAGGGGTGGATTATGTGTGGCAAATTCTATCACATAAATTAAGATGAGCTTTCCGTTAAGCAAAGAAATTTCAGAAAAGGATGTATACGACAGCACACATACGTTAAATAATGAGAAAGCGACTGTTGTCGATGATATCATAAAGGAATATGTCAAATCAACGAAAGCGATCGTGGTGCAAGTATACTATCCTTTGCCTAATAACATATTTGACTCAGGTGCCATACCTGGATCTTTGACTGGAGGCATTATACTGCCACTTGTATAAAGGGAAAGATCGCATTAAAGGTGTATATTCACAGCAAAATGCTTGAAAATAAAATTGTCAAAATTGTATACTTTATCGGCTTAAATTGTGGGCCTAGTTGCAATGAAACGAAATAAAGCTTAACCTATGCTAATTTCATTACGTTTAAATTAATATAATTTTCAAGTTGTGAAATTTAATTTGAGACAAGAGTCCATAATTCAACTTCGCAATTAAAGATGTTAGAATAATATGTATGTAATGAAATCATCAGATGATAAGATGTATTTAGTTTCATTACGTTGAGGTACACAAATTAAACGTACATTATTCACACTAAAGATGGCTCAAAATAAAAAAATGCTATGATGACTACATTATGTACACATTAATATAATTAATGTCTTTAAGTTGTGAAATTAAATTACAGACACGAGTCCCTAATTCAACTTTACAACTAAACAAATTATATTAATTTATGCTGAATGAAACCATCGCATGTTAAAAGTTATTTTGTTTCATTACGTTTAGGTACGTAGTGTACGCCTCTAAACGTATACAATTTTAACAATTTTATTTGCATGCATGCACCTTTAAGCCTCTAAAAGTACACAATTTAAGCAATTTTATTTTGACACCCAATTTGCTGCCTGTAATGAACATGCAAAGTACAGACCAATAACCCTAAAGTGTGTTGCCTTGATAAGATATTTATGTCCGTTTTAAGTACTTGAGTCGGTAGATATGTAGAAGAACACGCTGATATCGGTTCCGGCATGGACACGCTACAGCTGATCATATCTTCATCATACTCTTACTAATGGACCTGTCCAGTTTATCTATCAAGCGTAGTACGGCATAATCAACTACGTAGCGTGAAGGCTAACTTCATAATCAATTTCGTCATGAATGACGTAGATAAGTTTGTCACGAACTCTTAGTTGATGATTGACTAAGCCGTGATGTACGAAGTGTAGTTTTTAAAATCATTTAACAAACATCCTGTTAAATAGTTTGAAATTAATTTGTCTGGACGCTGTTGCTGCCAAGTCCAACAACAGCACCCAGTCAAATTACTTTCAAAATAGCCAACAGCTTACTTATATAGTTTTCTGGAAATTGACATTCAGGGAGTAACATTATGGATGTGATAACGAAAACGGGATTCCTCCACTTTCTCTGCATTTCACTGCGTCTCAAATTAACACAACAAAATGTAAATAGCACAATAATAAAACATGTATATTAACACAAATCTAGAATCCGCCTGAAACATCTCTGATCCACTAATATGTGAATGGAGTGGGGTGGGAGCTGGGGGTGGAGGGTTCGGGGATGGGTGGGGTGTGAGTGTGGGTGGGGGTTGTGTGCGACAATGTCAGAACTTATCGTCAAGAATATTAATATTGTCAGCATTATTATTATCTACCTTTTCAGCCGCGGATCTAAGAGGGGTGGAGTGGGGGTGGTGGGTGGCGGAGGGCTGGAGGTAGTGGTGGGGTCACTCCGGGGTACGTGCCCTCCCCCTCCCGCGCCACCGGGCTGGCAGTTTTGTGCACATCTGCCTGTGGCGGAGTGAGTCCATTTTCACGATTTAACTCCCTTTAAATTGTCGGTGACCCCCACCCACCCTCCACCCGGAAAATGACCTACTGGATCCGCCCCTGCTCATGATGGCCGTTATTAGCATAATTACTATAATTTTAATTATTATTATTATTATTATTCCAGATTAACGAAGCTCGTTGATATGGGTTTATTTGATGCGGTTCACGCTTTGTACAACGCTGACCATGGTTCAGACGGATTGGCCTTCTCCACGAAAGTATTAGAGTTTGATGAAATAAATGGAAACTTCATAAGAAATATTTCGCATCAGAAGCACGAATTTATTCGCAGGTAACAGTTCATCTTATCTGTAATGCTTTAACAACATAGATAATGGACTTTTCCAGGTTCCATCCATCACATAACATCATAATCAACTACGTGACGTGTAGGAAGGCGTCATAATCAATGCCGTCATGAATGGCGTACTTAAGTTCGTCACGAACGCAGAATTGATAGCGAGGTAAGCGTTGTTATACGAGTTGTATGCCTTTACAATGTATTAAGGATGCTGTTGAATAGTTAAAACTAATTTGACTGGACGCTGTTGCTGCAGGCAGCATCATCACCCTATCAAATTAGTTTCAAAATATTCAACATCTTAATTGTATAGTTCTCTGGAGATTGATGGTCAGGCAGTTCAGGGCTCATTTGATCACAACATGGCGAAACAAGGGTGAAACAAGGGTGATGCTTAGCTAAAGATGGGCGGTGCATAGCTAAAACTGACTGGGGTTCATTAGTTACAGGGCTGCCCCGTTACAGGAATGATATGATGTAGGTGAGATATAAATGTGTTACTTAGATCCGTTGAGATTTAGTTACTTAATGTGATGATAATCCAATCTCACATGTTGTATTGAACAGATAGATTATGGTTTATAGATTCCATATCATTCATATCCTGTCACATTCCCGTTTCTGTATCACAAGTATCTGCTTTGTAATATGGCGTATACGTTGAATAGTGATCGCCGCCATTTTGTATCCTCAAGCGATAGTGTGTGATGTAAGTGCCATTGTATTACATTCTTTAATATGCAATACTCATCTCGTTGAATAGTTTGAAATAAATTTTCCAGTCAAATTAGTTTCAAAATATGCAACAGCTTACCTGTATGATTGCTTTTATACCACATTGCCAAAGTATAGCTGGCACCTCTATGACTGAGCGTATATACGGAGGCAAACATGCAATGTCTTTTCTGATTGGTTGGAAAGTAAAAGGCTGTAGAAATGTATCAACATTTCGCTACTAAAGTGTGAATATGTTTCGTTGTCGGCATCATAAAAGGCTAACATGTCAGGAATGGAGTATGTTTGGCAAAGTCTATCACCTGAATGGTTAGTAGAAAATAAGCTGAGATTTCCTTTAATAATTCAAACCGATAGTATATTGCTTGGTTAATTATCACTGCCTGTAAGGCGAAGGCGATATTGCATAATGGTGTGTGTGCACGTACTGCGTCTACAGAAAGATACATAACCGTTGTGGTTCAGATTTTAACATAACACTGCACTTACAGTTAGACAGACAGAATGTTTGATCTTTATCAGCGATCCGGATAAAAACAATCGGTTTCGGATCTGATCAACTTCTGGATTTAAGCTTGATATCTCAGAAACTGCTGACCCGCTTAAGGTCAAATCCTAACACAAAACGTCGGGTGCGATCCGAGAAAATCCGCAAAACCCAAGAAATCTGGCAATACTGGCAAATATAAACAGAAGGTTGCGGGTCTGTACATTATTTTATGACTGCTCTTGCTCGCCCGTCGGTCGATCGATATAATTTGGCGCGTCGTATGTTGTCTCTAAAAGCTCTTGCGACTAGTCTTTAAATATTTAACTTACTGTTAGATAAATTATGTCCTGTGTTGCTAACAGCTGCTCCCGCAGTCATCACCGGTGCTGCTTAAAGCTAACCGACAATCCTGATGCACGCTAATCGGCATTATGCGGACATGACATGATATTAGAATATGCCTCAATAGATGGATCCATTTCTATCTATGCAAGCCCAGTTCGAGCTAAACTCCGCCCACTTTTTACGCGTATTGGACTCGAGTTTACACTTTGAAACCTGAATGTCCAGAAGCTACATTCCAAGTTAACCATAGATTAGATATAAGCTGTTGAATAGTTTGAAGCTTATCTGCCTGGGAGTCGCTGACACCAACAGCTCCTAGTCAAATGACCTTTCTAGTTTATGCATCAATCATATGACGTCATAATCAATCACGTGAGGTGTAGGATGACGCCATAATCAATAACATCATGAATGGCGTAGATAGGTTCGTCACGAACGCTTACTTGATGACGGAATAAGCTTTGTTGTACGAATTGCATGTCTTTACTATTTACTAACAATGATGCTGAATATTTTGAAACTAATTTGAGTGGGCGTTGTTGCTACATTAGGCAGCAACACCGCCCAGTCAATATTGATTTCAAAATAGTATTGGCCCAACAGCGCCCAGTCAATATTAGTATCAAACTATTCCACATCTTACCTGTACAGTTTTCTGGAAATTGATAGAGATCGATTCCAACACGGCTAAGTGTGGCTGAAGCGTAGCTAGAGATGGGCGGGGCATAGCTAAAACTGGATGCATGCATTAGTTCAACATATTCAACAGCACATAGCGTTTTGGACAGTTTTAGTGACATAACTTTTCGATTTTTGTGACCGTGCTACGAAATCTTGGTTGTCATAGTTGATGATGATGAGCATGGGACGGATTTGATTATGATGTCATACTAATATGGATAGTTGCTGCTTGCAATAACCTCAAAACATCTGCAATACACAAACATCTTCAAGACGGAAGCCACAATTGAATTCACACAGCATGCATGTCTGACTAATGATGTCGGCACCTTACTTAAGAACAATAAGAGGTGGTGGATAAGAGGAACCCTGTGTTCGGTTCTCTGCAGTTCTACCGATTTTGCAAATCGTTGTGTAATAGGAGATGTTGTTTCCCAGGCAATTTGGAAGCTGTGGAGTCGATGCACTGACATGCCCATGAAAAGAAGGATGCACATAGGTGATGTTACACGTATCTGGATAATGCGATGCAACTATGATAGCTGTGTCCTGTTGGGGTTTTGCGATCAACAATATGTGCAGCCCATGGTATCCGATGACTGTACGGGTGTTTGAAACCCGGATTTGTGGCAAATAAGCCATTCGAAGTAAAGAATTTAGGAACTAAGTACATCTCCATTGCTGCTGCGTGTGCCCTCTCAGTACGACCCCATGCATAAACCAAGCCCCGGATTATTGTCCGCATTACTGACTTTACCCAGCTTGGAGTTGTAATCTCCAGATGCGAACCGTCACCATCTGACTGGGATTCTAATGCGGAGCTCAGTTCCGCAAAGAAGGAATCTTCTATTGGGGGATTCTCTTTGGTAATGGACCATATGTGCTGGCTATGCACTACTTAGTGGTGGTGCGTTTTCGCGTTGGTATAGCCAGGTCGATGACTGCGAACAATGATGTATCCAAAACTAATGGCAATAATAACTGATCGCAAAGCCCCAACAGGCTCTAAGGCTACAGTAGCATTAGTCGTCAATCAAATATGATTCAAAGTATGCAAAACAGAAGCATAGGCATTACTTCGGAATGATCGTTTCTAATGAGACGTAGACATGAATTATGACCATAAGCGAGTCGTTGCATGCCTTCAGATAACTAACGTATACACATCATAGAAAACAGGAGTGTAGAGTCAGCTACAGCATACCCACGCTCATCAGCGACACCGACACTCAAACGGCAAGTAGAAAGGCCTAACTATCAGCAGAGCAAAATGCGCCATGGCTGCGCAGTTATCAAAGTGGCCAAAGCGAAGACCGCACCAAACTACACAGGGAACGTAATAACAGTCTGCGCAACATCAGGGAACACTTACACGATCTTGCTATAGAGTAAGCAGATTCCCCGGTAGATAAAATCACTGACGCAGATGACTGTCACGAAATCTTTCGGACAGCTCGCGTGTGCAGTGAGTTATTGACTACACACCACCACTCACTGTATATAATACTAAAGGGATCTTTATTGGGATTGGCCATGGCAAAACAGACGCAATTCGAGAATTGTTCAAGGAAGAGTTCACTTACACCGATGATAAACCCTTGCACTCGTGCTCACGTGACATCAGGCAATGACGAACACCAATGGAATCAGCAGAAAGACGGACGTGCATCCGGATCTGATGGCACAAGCAATAACCTATTCAAACACACAAGTGCATTTTCTCAAAACTGATCACGCACCTATCAATTCCGCCTTTATGAACCACCTTCTTATCGATGCTGTATGCCAAGATACCCTTATCGCACTGCTCAAGCCCAAGAAGCCACCCAGATAGTCACTCTGTAGCACATTTACTCTGAAACTCCTATCCAAATGTTACTCTGTGCCACATCCGAGACAAGCGCAATGACTTCACTGGATCACATCAAAGTGGAATTAAGTATGGATGCATCTGCGTAGAGATTGCATGGCATCAATGCATACAGGTGTCGGTCATCTTGTCAAATCGCCGGGATGTCCTCAACATGGGCATTGCTATTAATTTAGACCCAATTAAATGCTCAAATATCCTAGATGCACTACGTGATGAGTATGACTTAGACCCATTGAGACTACTACTTGCAGACACCAAGCTGAGAGTATGAGTCAAGTCCGTGAAGTATGCAGAGTGGGGGACATCAATAGCCTCCACTACAGGGAGATTGACTATCAACTGTGCTTTCCACCGGTTACCTTGCTGCTGCATTGTAATCTGTGTGGGAAACTTCCACAGGAGCAACACCCCACCCCACGCGAGTGGTCATACTGAGCAAATCTTTAGAGATGGAATATGCCGATGAAGTGGACTTCATAGAGGAGAAGCAGAACCCCTTTAACGAACGCCTCCCAATAACTGCAAACAAACTAAAAATTGAGAAGCTCTTTATGAATCAATCCAAAGCAGAGTTCACCCACAGATAGCTATCGACTAAGCAGCAAACTACATAAAATTACAATCCAGTTCGTGGCGGAGAGCCATTGGGGAAAAGTACAATCCCGGGCTCACTGCACTACAGTGCTGCTGAAATTGTTGCATGCAGCGTGATGGGGAACACAGCTTTCCAGTCCTTCTGGAGGCTAAGGTCAAAGATGGCCTTCCCAAATAGACTATTATTCACAATGCAATGCAATCTGAGCGTCCGTGATGCTGTATAACTGTAGCCACTGGCCAGCTCCAACGGCAGCTTTAGACAAATTTTATGCAAACACCTCCGCACTATCACTGGACACCATTGGACAGACAGCGCAATTTCCAACGGAGCACTATACACCATGTGTAGTACATCGCCACTGTCAGTAAAAGTCGCCCAGCCAAGATGGTCCGTATTCGGCCATATGCTTAGGATACCAGACAACACACTAGCATGGAATGCCTTTGGATTCTCCCAACTTGGTTGGGGCCATCAAAGGCGTTAAGCGTGTTGTGAGGAGACCTCAGAGCTGGACTCGGTACACTTACATCAAGAATGGACTTGAGGAAACTAAATATTTTGACTGAGTACAAGGCACAGTGGTCAAAATGCGAAGAAGGACTGAGTGCAGCTGTGGGATGTTTCGACTAATATGGCCGCATAATACAGTAACCATAGCTACTGTGACAGCTGCACAGCTCCAGAGACCCATATGTGTAGACTCAATGGATGGCATCGCAAACACCTGCGAGCCACCACGAATCATCTCTAGTCACACAGCCTAATCCCATAATCAGCACTGTAAGATTGTTAGTAGTGGGGAAACTATCGTCACCATTTGGACATGTTTGCTGAATGGCAGCGACCACACCCGCTCAGAAAACATTGGAGTTGTCATCACTTGGTGCCAAAGAGTATTTTGTAAGCACAAGACGCCCCATTACAAACTGTTTAAGTGTTTTGCTGTCAGACCACAGAACAGTAATCTTATGCCGTGTTTTCATACATCAGTATTGCGTTATTCCTGATTAAATCTCTAGTGAGAACACGACCGAAGATCGGTCTTTGGTAAAGACAGAAAAAGAATCTGTAGGCGTTTAGGATACTCGTAAAGTAGAAGATGGAGCGGTGAGGGGTGGCGAAAACTGAGTGCATCTTGGAAAACTTTTCCATCCCCACCATGCGCGAAAGCAGTCTTTTATCAACATGGATAATTTTTTTTATCACATGCTATGAATGAACAAAAGTGTTCAACATTTGTTGTACATGTAGCTTGTCTGTACTGAGTCATAATGCCATGACAGTAGGTCGGTTGGTCTGTCGGGCTCGTGGTTGATCGACTGGACAGGCAGGTGGCCATTCCTGGTAATGCCTCACAAGACGCACATATTGCCCCTAATACTTATTCATCCTGTTGTACATGTCCACCCGCGGCGAGGAAGTTCACCGATGACGCCATAGATTTTGATAAATCTATACATTCCAGGAGTATATTGGTCTACCATACATGGGTCCAAATCTGTCATTGGTATCGTTTAGCAAAGGATATATAGCACGTGTACTCAGCATTAAGGGGGGGGGGGCATTTTCTAAAACATAGGTATGGTCCCATTTCCAAGCCAAGAAGACCTTTAACTTAGCAGTGAACTATCTCATCTACAAGACTAAGTTCATTCTACCATGCAGTATCTACAGCAAACCTCATAAATAAGTTAATGTGGCTCCAGATACCCCCAAAACATGTTAATTAGTACACTTTTTAACGCGGTGCAGGAACTGTTATTTTGCCTGCTGTTTAACTCAATGTGTTTGGAAGCTATCCCAGCAGGCACATGCCGTTGTTTCAACGTTTAATTCACGTTGAAATCACGTCATGACGTGATTTCAACGTGGATTCAACGTTGAACCAACGTCAGGTACCTGCTTGAATTGCTCCTTTAGCTGTTAAATATATTTAACTGCGCGATTTATTTTGTCTTAGAAACATGTTAAACAATGTTCGATGTAAACTGTCGCCATTTCTCAACGCCTCACACATTCGATGTGCCTACCTATCTTAGGTAGCGTGTGTACTAGATAGTTAATCCGGGGTGACTCCATACTTCGGTATGGCGTTACTCCAGATTAACTCGCTCGTGCGAACACGGTCTAAGCTATGGTGCTGAGTATGCTGCTGCAGAAACAACCATATTCAGTCCACTTGTTCTCGAAATAATCATCAATGCTCAGAATTACATATCTTCTAGCATACCTAGGGTACCCAATTGCGATTTCACAGAACAAAAAAAGCGTTCGTTATTTCCGCAGTTAAATCACCGGGGAAACTCGCTTTTGTGATGTTTGTCGAGTCATTTCTTCACACGTAGCTAAATTGCTGATGGGGTGCTGCTAGAACAAAAGCAGTTCACTTCATTCCGCCTAATTCGTCGTTTACAATCCAATCAACTCCACTCGCGCAAACCGAATCTCGTTTTCTCACGTTTCTTTCTTCGCAGCAAAAGCGAACGAAATGAAAATTCATGAAAGCCTCTACTCTGTGTTTATTAGATAAATCCAATTTCAGCAAATGAGCGCACACTGCTAATTTCTACAAAATTCTATAAATGCGACAATTCTATTATGCGTCCGCTGATTGATCAAGTCCTATTGCTGATGAGGGGATGGTGAGTTGTTCAAGGTGGGTAGTATGGGTTGAACATGAAGATCGATAGATGCAGGAAGAAACGGCACGTGGATGGAAGAGGGGATATACCGAACGGTTTTTAGGCATATTCTTGAACTCACAGGAAACATAGCATTTCAGCAAGGGATGTTAACCATTTTACTCTCAAATTTGTTAGAGAGAATTCAATTTTATTATAGAAATCTCCATTTTCTGAACAGCAGACTATTATTTTTGACAATTTATCACGGAATGACTGGCTCGGTTATCGTCTTCCCTTGGTCTGCAAATTGGAAATCGACATGTATATCTGTTAATACGTGATGCAGACTTGGTTATGTAGCTTGTTCTCTATACACCCTTGCCAGGTGCATATAGGCCTGCGGTTAGTTATTTGCATGTAACATACAGAGGGTTAATAGTGACGACGTATCGGTACTATTTAGTTTCCTAGATCATCGGCGTGTTACTTTTACCATACTCCCCTACCGCCCCACCGCTGCCACTACATACACCCTCGTGTTAAACTATCACTGTTGAAACTAATGTTACTGGGAGTTGTTTGAGTTTCAAAAGAATATTTCTTAAATTGAATATTTAGACAATTCTTACACTTAGCGTACTTTCCGATGATCACGACGAGGCTAGACACGTCATTATGATTTTGACAACCGCTACGTGTTGCCGTCATTTATTATGACGTCATCTACTTGAGTAACAGATCGGATTTCTCCATTCATCCAGTTGCTGTCTGATTTTGTCTTTGTTCATGGAAGCTGCAGCACTTCGGCCTCTCACTGAGAAGTCATAGCCATGATAATATCAACATAGCGGTCATAGAGATATGCCAAATGTACGTATGATACATAACCGCCCGCCCCAACCCAGGTTGTTAGCGCTAGCTTTCTTCCGCTCATCACAAGCTTTCATCTATTGTTTCATTTTGGTTCGAATATAATTTAGGGCGCGTGCTTGAAAAGTCAATCTTAAAGCACGTTATTAACACTTTAACCAACATATTTCTTTTTTTTTAATGTCAATTTTCTCATAGAAAATGTTGATTTGCAGATCAAGAGAAGGCGATTTTTTAATATATATCACTGACATGATTCCCTCGGTTATCGAGCGAGTCATTACAGTGGTAAAATTTCAAAAACACTTTTCTCCTGGTCTGCGAATAGACATTCCTCCAGACCACCACAGCAGCGCTTTTTCGCAAGGTTGGGTGTTATCGCTGGAAAAGGGTGTAGCATGTAAAAAATAAGAATTGATTTCTCATAAATTACTAAGAGTACCCTGTGGTGGTGGTTGGGTTGGGAGGATGGGGGCCCATTAGTCAGTTTCTTCGTTTAAAGTTACAACCTTTTAAAGGAAACATTGGGGTCTTTTAAGCGCACCGTTTGCTGTAAACGCCAAATTTAGCTCTCAGCCGATTGTCGCGCCCCTCGTGCTGAATCCGTAAAAGATTCCTACAGCATTCCGTGTCAGAACCCCATCAGCAAAACATCTGCTAACGCGCTGAAATAATATCTCTCAAATGCGCTTGATATTTCGATTAGGATTAGAGTTGATTTAGGAGTGAAGAAACCTCGTCTTGGAGAGGATGACCCGATGAAGGATTGAATTTACGGTGACATGTCATTGTCGACGCCGCTGTCGTCCTACAAGGAATCTTCTCTGGTAACCTAATCGTATCTAATGCCGCCAGCTTGAAGTCCCGGTAGATTTAAGACCTGGATAAATATGATTCAGAGAAAGTTGCAAAGTGTTTTAAGGAAGGTTTCATCGAAATCTATTTTGTGGTGGGATTCGTTCTTTAATCGATTCGATCATTGAAATAGCAGATTGCGATTTTACAGAAAATATTACGAGAGTCACGGAGTAGCTCCAAAAACATCATCATCATCATCATACACAACAAAAACAACAACAGCAACAACGACAACTTCGACTGCAGCGGCATCAACAACAACAACAACAACAACAACAACAACAACAGACCACATTTACAGCACTACCGCACTACCAACCAACCCCCCATTCTCCATCGTCGTCGCCGCCGCCGCCGCCTCCGCCGTCGTCGACGTCGTCGTCGTCGTCGTCCCCATTGGTTAGTCAGTCAGCATCAGCAACATCACCACAAATCCCACCAGCTTCCAGCCCCCACCACACCCCACCGCCCCACCCTCGCACCACAAGCAAGTCCAGCGCTACCACTGCCACCACTGCCACCATCGCGACAACTACCACCTTCATCATCATCATCATCAGCATCGCCACAACCCTGAACAACAACAATCGCAATGGTACAGCAAGGCAAACACCGCCACCAAAACCACAGTCTAAGATGACACTGAAGGTCATACCGAAGCTTGAATCAAAGAACCACCACTTTAGATGTAGCTATCCGCAGCAAACGCAACATCAGTTGCAACAGTAACCAATACGCTGCCAGATGAACATTAGCAAGAGCGGCAGAAGGAGCATAGCCACCGCCAACACAATCAATGCAAAGATAGCAAACAACAGTAGGTTCAAACTGAAACCTTCTTCGGAAACCGAATTTGTCAACTCGAAAATTGCATTATTATTTTCTTGTACATCCCACTATGCAACGGAAGCTAGACATGATTCATTATTGTTACTTTACAGTTACACGCATTGCGCATTCTCCAGTTCTTAGATAATCGATGGTAATTTCTGAAGCATCTGCGACCAGAGACCGAGCTAATCTCTCCTTTCAATGGATTTCCCGCCTCGAGGAACTGCATTAGCCGCTATTTCAAAACATTAAATCACTATCATCTCTCGGGATAAGAGGTCAATATCTCAATGTACAATACAGTGCTCAAAAGATGGCCTGTTCTCAATAGCCGAGACAAGCACTCCGTCTTGCGAAGAAGAGCATCTGCGATTTTGAAGGCTGTGTATGAGCTATGTAATTACCCCGCCCTGAGCATATGCTGAGAACTATGCTGTAGAACAGCACATACGACATGCGTATGATACGGTCAGACATTGCCATTGAAGATCATCTATTGTCTTCGCAGCACAATGGTACTTTGAATTTATTGTAACGCCATTGGTATGGTATTCGTGTACATGAGGCAACAGCATACGCGTGTGTGACTGGCGATGTGGACGAGGGTAGCAAAAAGGGATCGATGCGAATGATGGTTGACTGGTGTGTGTATGCATGCGTGCCAGTGAGTGAGTGAGTGAGTGAGTGAGTGAGTGAGTGAGTGAGTGAGTGAGTGAGTGAGTGAGTGAGTGAGTGAGTGAGTGAGTGAGTGAGTGAGTGAGTGGGTGGGTGGGTGGGTGGGTGGGTGAGTGAGTGAGTGAGTGAGTGAGTGAGTGTGTGAGAGAGTGAGTGAGTGAGTGAGTGAGTGAGTGAGTGAGTGAGTGAGTGAGTGAGTGAGTGAGTGAGTGTGGGTGGGTGGGTGGGTGAGCTGTTATGGGGTGGGTGGGTGGTGGATGGGTGGGTGGTGGATGGGTGGGTGGTCTGGGTGGATGGATAGGTGGGTGGAGTGGGGTTGGGAATGGGTTGCTGTTGAGGGGTTTGTTGGGTGGAATGGTGGGTGGGTGTGTGCGCGCATGCGTGCGTGCGTGTGTGCGCGCATGCGTGCGTGCGTGCGTACGTGCGTACGTACGTACGTGCGTACGTGCGTACGTGCGTACGTGCGTACGTACGTACGTACGTACGTGCGTACGTGCGTACGTGCGTACGTGCGTACGTGCGTACGTGCGTACGTGCGTACGTGCGTACGTGCGTATGTGCGTACGTGCGTACGTGCGTGCGTGCATGCGAGCGTGCGTGCGTGCGTGCGTGCGTGCGTGCGTGCGTGCGTGCGTGCGTGCGTGCGTGCGTGCGTGCGTGTGTGTGTGTGCGTGTGTGTGTGTGTGCGCGCGCGTGTGTTTACATTGTCTGCTGGCATATGCGTGTCAACTTGGCATTGTACACCTAGCACGGAACCTCTGTCTTAATCAGCGCGCGGTACGCGATGAGGCAATATTTTGCAGGAAATGCTTGTAATATCTAGAACATACTTACAAGATCATGCACCTTGAACAATCTCTTGGTGACCTCCGCACGTCCAGAACTAAACATTCAGCGTTTGGACCCTAATTTGATCGGGATCTGTTGCTCTCATAGCTAGCAAGAGCCCATACCCAAATTAGTTTACGAAAGTGTTTCCATTAATATTAGTTTCACAATAAAATGCAACTTATTCATAAGTCTGATCGGACTTAGAATGGCTACGGGACGTGTCCAGTACATCATATTGCACTAAGCAAGTCAATGGTGCTTACAGACATATTGGCAAACCGTCCAACTGGCATGAAACACCACCACGGGCCTATCCAATCTATCCATCTATCCGAAGACGTCATAATCCAGTACGCGACGTGTATAAAGACGTCATAATCAATGACATCATGAATTACATATATAAGTACATCACGAGTGTCTAATTGAAGACGGACTAAGCGTCGTTATGCGAATTGTATGTCTTTACAATTTATTAAACATTCTGTTGAATATTTTAAACACACATTTGACTGGGCGCTGTTGCTGCCATAGACACCCAGTCAAATTAGTTCGAAAATAACCAACAACTTACCTGTATAGTTTTCTGGAAATTGATAGTCAGGGCGTTTGCGAATCGATCGATCCCATCACGGGCAACGCGTGGGTGGCGCTTAACTAGGGATGAGAGGGACATTGCTTAAAATAGAAAGGGCCATGCATCCAGTTCTTTGATTAAGTTTCTTAGAAATGAAAATACATTCCGTGGCGAAATTTACGCGTTTACGGTTACATAACGATAGCGATTTGCAATGCTAACAGAAGAATCGGGTCAATATTATCATGTGTGTGTGTTTGTATTTACTTACAGTTGTATGTGGAAGGGGATGTCATGTGGGCCTGAAAACTTCTCAGAAACACTGACTGATTACGGACTCTGCTATACCTTCAATCCTCACACTGTACACAGTCTTGTCCATGGCAACGGTAAGTGGCTGTTAAATATGGCATTCTCTAGAAAATGAATAAATTAAAAAAAAATTGAGATATTAAAATTTTTGAAATTCTGCTAGTCGTTATATCTTTAACACTCTGACCCATGACTTCCCATAAGCTCAATTTCATAGTAACTATAAAGAGGAGCTGTTGGATACTTTGAAAGCAATTTGACTGCTGTCTGTTGTTGCATATGGCCTATGGCAGCAATAGCTCCCAATCAAAGTACTTTCAAAATAGCCAGCGAAAATGTATTATGGGGTAAGTTTTCGATTTCGACGTCCAAAGGTTTTAATTAATCGGAAACCAAATGAATAACTCATTATTTTATTCAACAAAATGTGTATGCAATTTTAAGTTAATCACAAACATACAATTGGTTCCCATCGTGCTGGCTTTTCCGATTTTCATGACGGAGTTACGCCTGTACGTCATAATGATTGCGAGGTCACCTTACTTCCGACGTAACGGACCTTTCCGGTTTTAGTTATGCCCCGCCCACATCTAGCTAAGCTTCATCCACACCTCGCCATGTTGGGATCGATCGGTCTCTGAACAACCTGGCTATCAATTTCCAAAAAGCCTCCCAGGTAAGCTGTTGACTATTTTGAAACTAATTTGACTGGGTGCTGTTGCTGCCTTAGGCAGCAACAGCGCCCAATCAAATTAATTTCAAAACATTCAACAGCATGCTTATTAAATAGCAAAGAATTACAAAGTCATACAATTCATACTAGTTGAGATTTGATGACGTCCTATATGGAACCCTTGTTGGCGTAATGATTGTGACGTCATCATACACGCGCTGAGTTGAGTATGACCTCATAGAGGTCAGATGATGGATGGACACTATGGAAAGGTGAATTACTTATGACGTCGGACAGTTGAATAGCAGAGTGGTTCTCCGCAGTCTGAGTGCATTAGACGACTTCGTGCGGCATTAACATAGTAACCGATTCAACTCGAATGACTAAATATGAACATTCATAATCGATGTAAGCCGTGTTCTCACTAGAGACTTAACCGGCGTAACTCAATACTGAGGCATGGCATTATTCTCGATTAACTCTCCAGTGAGAACACGGTCTAAGTAATGCTACCTTGAGTCTTCTGTATCTAATGCAACAGGGGCGTGATACTACTTCTGTTACACGCATGGCCCTCTAACATTAGTGTCACACTATTAAACAGCGTACCTATCGTGTGATCCATTTCTTGTTATACCCCGCCCATTTGTAGCTAAGCTCCGCCCACCTTTTGCGGACGTTTGGATCGATTTATAGGCCTATACTTTGAGCCCTGAATTCCAAATATCCTAATTGACATACAATTCGTACACTTGACGGATTGTTCAATGTTCCGGACAGAGCTACATTCGTCATTCATTATGTATTTTTTATTGTGACGTCGGTCTAAATGTTACTGATTGATTATGACGTCATATACTTGAGGGACATATAGGGTTTCTTATTTCTATTCATGACTAGCCATGAAAGCGAGATTATGAGAGTCAAGGTTCAAAGGGCACGATACTGTAACGCATATGCGTGGAAAAGGCATGCCCATTCGCTTGCCAGTAACTGGTACGGAAACAGCGCACAGCGCCCTCATGTGACACGCCACGTCATAACCTATACCATATTGAAAATAGGAAATGTAACTATAAGATGGGCGTTGCATATTCATATTGCACCGCCTCGTTTCTCAACTTAACCATTTAATGGTCAAACTGACCAAATATCTACTTTGCAGTTGTTTTCAGACATGGCTATTTGAAAAGCCTGAAGAAGAGTATTTTTGAATATTTGAACCTAGCCAGTCATTCTAGTGGTACATTTTCAAAAATACCCTTCTCTCGTCCTTGCAGATAGACACTGGCTATGTAAAATCCTTAATTTTCTTTACTAATACCCCGTTAATGGTCAAATCGGCGAAAAAAATTATGTTGTAAATTTACAAGAATAGTCTTCTAAAATTAAAATATCTTGAAAAATATTGACCATTAAATTGTTTAATTGATATGGCAAGTAGCATTTTGAGGGCTTTTAGGCGCTGTTGACGCGCGATAAGTTAAATCATTCAACGCTAAATTATCGATCACGCAAACATTTGGAAAGTAAATCAATTAGAATACGTTGCTTCAACTGCGTAAAGTCAAATTAGTTTAAGTATATTCATGAGTCTACCTCTACCTTTACACATTCATCAGATATTTAGGTTGTTAGTGATGTTAAGGTTAACAAACCGTTAATAATCGAAAGAATTAAGTTTCACGATTCTTCATCTCCAGCTGAGAATCTTGATCCGGATCCCAGCGGCACGGCCTGCTGGCAGAAACACAGCCGACCTGTCACTGGTATTTAACGACCCCTCGGCCGAGTTCGCGGACAGATTGAGTGTACGGTGAAGACTGCGCATTACACAGCCCATAAACGGCCATAAGTCGGTAAAGACAAAAAGATCATCGGAACATCATCGCGGGCACTAGCGTGCTAATCAATCGGACTCACGTCAAGGGACCCGCATAATTCCTTAGCCATTTCGCATCGTAATTGCAAAATCTTGCTTCGTGTATATCGGAGGAGCCAAGGCGCGGAGATCAAGCAGATGACAGCAGTAGCAGAGCAAGAAACAAGAGCCGTGAAACAAAATCCTGCCAACGTAGTCAATTAGGAATTTATTCGTTTGGCATATGCTTGGCTTGGCGGCTGACTCTTTCTCATCAAGTCAGTCACTGTAATCAAGTTTAATACGAGCGCTCTGTCAGGCCAATCATTCACTATACATGGGTAATAGAAGGGAATTGGTCGAAACAAGCCCCAGAAATTAAGCTAGATTTTCTTCTCGTTACCGTGTATTCTCCAGGTAATACACTTTCTAGGAAAGACATTTGATTATAAATATAAGGTCTGTCCAGGAATGGCCGGTGGACCCTCCTGTCTTGAAACGCCAAACTTGACGTCGCCAAAACATAGCTCTAAAGGGCGGGCGTAAATTAGGAAATGCATTTTTATACCCAGCGATAGCGATATATTGAGACAGGTGATTTTGCGACTACGTGATTTAGGGAGACATAATTTGGGTGTCATTGTCTTAAACACGGTTGCTTCAGATAAGTTGTGACAGCTAATTCTGTGTTAAGCAATCCGACAATATATATTAACTTCCCCTAAACTGTTTGGCAAGACGTCCAGACGTGTCCTTGCCAAATTGTCTGCCGTCTCGCCACCGTCGTAATTGTTACGCGGAGACTAAGGCCATGTTTTCACTAGAGAGATAAGAGGGAATAACGCCATACTTCAGTTCTGCTGGGTGGGCCTAATGAAAAGGCGGGAGTTACAGAATACAATAGAATAGAAAAGAATATGGCCTTATTCCTGGTTAAGTCTCAAGTGAGAACACGGCCTATATCACGGTTTGTCTTTCCTCGGCAAACCTGTTGGCTATGTCTTCATCTTAACACTTCATATCCAACCTTCACACACCGATTGTTCCCAAATAGAGCAATGCAATATATGATATGATCCAGGCTAACGTCGTGTATGCATTGAATTGTTTATAGTGCCATTAATTTAATGTCCTGGTGTTTGCTAACTATTGATTACTTCTCTTCGATTTTATTCTTGCTATTAAATACGAAATCGAATAGATAACGCCGTTAAAGCTACTATTGCTAATGTTAGCAATAAGGACCGAACATATTAAATCTCAAATCAGTTTGATAAATTAAAGCTGGTTCTTTATGGCTTACATTTTGGAACTAAAGGTGGGGGGTGGGGGTGTCTGAGGCATGGTATTTTGTATAGCAGGTGTTAAAAACTCCTTCGATAGCCCATTAGTGATAAGATAGTTCAAAAGAATTATATTGTCACTCATCGAAAACGTCCAATTGGAGCCCAAGAAAATACTATTCTTGAAAGAGTTCCATCCAGTAATTCTAGTAGAAGTTTAAATACACTCTTCTCTTGGTCTGCAAATGACCATTTCTCTTGGACTTTGCATCAGCTTTGGTTAGATTGGGCATTACAAAGTCGAATAGCGAACCCAAATAAGCATAGCATGTATCGATGAACTTGCATTTAGAACGAATCCATATTTACGCACCATAATGTGTTACATGGGTACAATATACACGTGTATTTCAGAGATAATAATTCAGCAGCCACATTAGAATACATACATGTAATGCATCCATGTATATCCCCGTTAGAGGCTTTGACACAAGTACATTCTACGTCAGAGGTCAACATTCTTTTGTCATTTGAACCCGATAAACACAATACGAAAACTCACTCTCAATTTCAGTTAAAAACATATTTTGAACGTTATATACCCTAATTTGATCTGTCCTAGATAGCACCAGCTCACACTCAAATTAGTAAGCACAAGTGTTTCCATTACAATTAGTTTCACAATAAAAGAGGAATCTAGTGTTAGCTTTGCCCCGCTCATCTCTAGCTAAGCTCCACCCACGTAGTTCCCGTGTTGGGATCGATCGATCTCTGAACTCTCTGACTATCAATTTCCAGAAAACTATACAGTTAGCCTGTGGAATATTTTGAAACTATTCAACAGCACGTTCATTAAATAGCAAAGCCATGCAATTCGTACAACAATGCTTAGTCCGGCATCAACTAAGCGTTCATGATGAACTGATCCACGTCATTCATGAAGTCATTGGTGATGACGTCAGCATACACGTTAACTCGTTGATTATGACGTCTTATTATTGATAAATAAACTGGAAAGGTTCATTAGCACATTGACCATATGTATGTTCAATGGGACTTCAGAATTGGAATGATTACGGGGTGTGGCCATTTCATTACATTGCATTAAGCAAGTGCGGCCTGCCCGACGGACAGAAAGGCAGACAGATCGGCAGCCCATCTGCTCACAGGAGACAGCCAAATAACATCCTGTGCTATAATTAACCTTCCTAGTATATGCCTTATTATTCACCCGCGTAATTTCGTCGGTCATCTTCAAGTACGGGCACCGTGTTCGGCACTAGTGGTCTCGGACTACCAGGAATATTCAGTATGAAAATTAGCCACACTTGACAACCTAATCAGGCGTGATTCCATTTGCGCTGCATTCGATTTACGACCCGTAGAAGTGGCCGCCGAATCCCGAGCACGCTACCGTCAGCGTGCCTCTAATAACAATTTATGACGAGTTTCTTCCGGCATAAGGAGAACGAACCCTTTATCAAGTGAATTTCGATTATTTTTTATTCATCATCTTGGATAAATTACATTAGGTTAGCAACCGGTTCCATCTACGACAGCAACGCCTTTCATCGAAAGGTCTAGTCAATGTACAATGACCACTCACCCCCATGATATAATAATCCAGAGAATGCACTCACATGTGGAGAAATTGTATCCGCTATTAACTGCCTGCCCGGACTGTGCATATTGCATATTCCATGGAGATTTATCTCTGCAGATAATTTAAATTTTGAAAATAATTTGACTGAAAGTTGTTGGTGGCTAAGCCACCGACAACTTTCAGTCAACTTATTTTCAAAATAGTCAGCAGATCTATAATTATATTAGATTGGAATTATTGTATGTTGGGTTGCAGCAGTCGGATTGATAATGAGGCACGCGGAAGATGGTCTTCGAGGTCGATGTTCGTGACTCCTTGATTACGGCGAGTCGAGTTACAGCGATGAGGCCAAATTGTGAATTTTATATTAGCTATCATTAGCAAAGGCGATAAGAATTATTAGTCAAATCTGTCACTAAATCTATTCAGAATAATCATTGTGTAAAATGAGGTTAACTCTTCGAAATGGGAATGTCGAATTAGAATTTTCATCGACAGTTTACTAAATATTATGTTGAATATTTTAACAGTAAGGCTTAAAGGTGTATATTCACACCAAAATGATTGAAAATAACGTTGTTAAATTGGTAGAACCCTATAGGTTTAAATCGTGTGCCTAAATGTAATAAAACGAAATAAACGTTACCATATGATGATTTCATTCCGTACAAATTATTATAATTTTTTTGTTTTGAATTTAAAATAGGGATTCGTGTTATATTATTATATAAATAAAATTAATTTTTACGCCATAAAATCATCATATAATTTATTTCGTTTCATTGCATCTAGGTCTATTAAGCGTCTAAAAGTCTACAATTTTAAACAATCTTATTTTGGAGAAGTTTGGTGTGAATGTGCACCTTTAATTTGAAAGACAGCTTCGGCGGCTTATGGCAGGTACAGGTTACTCTCAAATCAGTTTCAAGATAGTCAACATCTTATCTACAACTACACGATATTCGCACCTGCGAATGGCGTCCAGCGCTGGAGTAGCTGTAGTTGATGACTTTCTTTATGATCAGACCATTATATCCCAATGCATCCATTATTCAGCGTGGCATTGCTCCCAGCATGGCATGCAATGGAGGGATCCAATCTGCCACTCAAGTATTTAACGCCATACGCAACACGGCACGTGTTGGCTGGCATCATACTCAAAATGACGTATCTCC
Source organism: Chaetoderma sp. LZ-2023a (assembly GCA_034401795.1). Classification (NCBI taxonomy): domain Eukaryota; kingdom Metazoa; phylum Mollusca; class Caudofoveata; order Chaetodermatida; family Chaetodermatidae; genus Chaetoderma; species Chaetoderma sp. LZ-2023a. The sequence goes on from CM067360.1 coordinate 131,239,047, forward strand.
CCCACGAAGATAAAAAAAGTTGACACACAAAAGCGTAAGAATAGTATTGGTTGGTGAATTTAAATACAATACATAATATGTTGAATATATTGAAGCGAGCGTGGGTGGGAGCTGTTACTGCCAGAAGCCCCAGTTAAATTAGTTTCAAAAAAGTTTACAGTTTAAATACTAGTATAGTTACCTTGAAATTTCGATTATGACACTTCAATGTTTAAACGTTTCAAATCGAATGGGCCTTTCCGCTGTTAGCTATGCCCCGCCCATCTCAATCTAAGCTCCACCCATACCATATCCTTGTTGGGATCGGTTGATCTCTGAACTCCCTGACTATCAATTTCCAGAAAACTAAGCACAAGTTGTGCAATTCTTCTGCATGGATTAGACGAGACTAGCCATTCAAACCGCTATGATTAACGGTAATCTCGCTAGCTTAGCCAACGGCAAAATCCAAGAGCAATCAAAGATTGTTGAACCTTAACTTATTGTTTTTGCCACATTTTAGTTAAATTTCAGATTTTCCCCAATTTTGGAAAGTTCGGATATTTTTAGAGTAAAACCAGGGATGAGGGAATGCTAGTATACGAACGCAACCGTTGGTGTGCTAGGACTTGCGCCCAATCGGATTGTATGTTTCCGATCTGTCCATGAAGTATTCGCACACCATCGTCCATCCACTCCGTAAGATAACAATAGATCCGGGAATTGATCCGATTCTGATCTAGGTTTTTAAATCCAGATCACAATCAAAGTCTGTCAATCCTTGGTTATTATAACAACCATTTTGTATTCCAATGCGAGCCAAATCGGATTAGTGCTTTCTGAGAGGCAGCTCCAAACACGCGCGCGGGCAGGCACAGCCAGACGCGCTCACGTATGCATGCGCACTCGTTCATACGCGCACGCACGCATGCGCATACGCAGGCAGTGGCCCGAATGTAATACTCTCGTCAGCTGAAGCACATTATGTAATGGCACATCCTTTCTATCTTGTTAAAAGACAAAAACGAATTGTAAATATATATTTTATAATGTGAACATGATCCATATAACTATTATGTAAATTTCCCATGTACCTTTGTAATATGGTCTGGTGCGTAATAAAATGATTTCAGCCAGTTCATTTCATTACACTTTCTCCTTTATAGGCCCTGCTGATGGTCTATTTCTGGAATTAAACGTAGAGCAGTACGAGTACTTGCTGGGTGCGAGGTCAGCGGTGGGAGCCCGATTTGCTGTCCATGACAGGGGCCATGTACCCCGAATGGGGGAGCGTGGGATTGATGTCGCCGTTGGTACTCACACAGCCATGGAGTTTGACATGATAAAGGTATGCATCTTGTCCAATAAACAATAAACACGCAGCTAATGTACTCGTGCATAACTAATTTAGATTTAGCCTTCAGAATGCATTTACTTTCATATTTGCAAACACTTAATTTGTGAGCAATTGCTGCCAGTCATATCATATCAAAGGATACATCTAAGAAATCACGTAACTTGTTTCAAATACAAGATAAAACGTTGTGTTGAATATTTTGAACACACTTGGCTTTGAAGACATTGCTGCCTAATCCAATTATGTCAACAGAGCATTTCTTACATCGTGTTCAAAAGTATACTAACTAACCTGTTTCCGGTATTTTTGTGTTGGAAACATCTTGAGTTATGTTGAGCTGTAGTCTGGCATACACTTGCAGAACGTGTATCTTTAATTTGAGAACACCATACAAATATTACTTTCGGTTTTAAAAACAGAATCACATGTTGTGAATAGCCGGGACGCGACGATTAAATGAGCCTCTCTAAGATCCTCTCCAAATCATATTTTACTAAACTTTGGTCTTAGTTTTTTGTTTCGGCTGCGTAGCAGAAAGCGAGACATAGGTATTACCCATTCCGGCAACGGCGTCGTCGGCGGCGGCAGCGTTGTGATACTGGTTGGGGTTTTAAAATCAACGTATTTATCAATGCAACCTCACAGAGGTATTCTATACAATACTGGGATGCGATCTGCAGCATTACTGATATGATTCTTTGGCATTTTAACTATTTTCCCACGGTTTTGGGCATTGAACTGTGTCATGTTGCTTTGGTTACAGTTTTGAAATCGCCTTATTATTCAACTATGGTTCTATATCTATGTTATATACTATACAGCAATGCAATCAGCATCATTACTGGTTTGAATTTTGGGTACCTTTCTTATTTGTTCAGTTTTAGATATATAATATGTTTCACTTTTGGCTAAGGCTTTTGAACCTATTTATTATCCAACAATTTATCATCAGCTTTCACAGAAATGCTATAGATGTGTGCTATGCCCTACACGTTGTTAACTATGGTAACCTACTTACATTAACAATTCCAAGAAACGAGTTTTTTGTTATTCATTAGTGTGGCCAAATTACATTTAATGTCACTGGAGTCAACCGATCTGGCACTCACTCGGTTTGACTCACGTGACAATCATAATGGCGTATCATAACTCCGTCGTGTAAATCGAAATGTTCGTCAAGTGTACGAATTGTATTCTTTGATGGATTTGCAATTTAATAAACGGTGTGTTGAATATTGTGAAAGTAATTTGACTAGGATCTGTTACGGCCATCATGTCACTTGTATAGTTACCTTGAAATTTAGATTGTGTGAAGGTTTCAATGTCTTAAAGGGATGCTAATCTCATCTCAAATGCATTGCACCGATAGATTATGGTTTATAGATTCCAGATCATTCATACAATGTCACATTCACTTGTCTGTATCACAAGTATCTGCTTTGTAATATCCCGTAAATGTTGAACTGGCATCGCTACCACGTTGACCCCTCTAGCGATAGTGTGTGATATCATGTAAGTGCCAATGCATCACATGCTTTATTGTATAATAATCATATTGTTGAATATTTTGAAACTAATTTAACTGATGCGTAAGACATCAACAACTTCTTAGTTACTTCTAGTCAAATTGGTTTCAAAATATGCAAAAGCTTACCTGGATGGTTGCTTTTATACCGCATTGCCAAGGTAGAGCTGGCCCCGCTATGACTGAACGCGTATACCGATGCAGACGCGCTAAGTTTTTTCTGATTTTTTGAAAAGTAAGTAAATCATGACAGCCATCACAAGCTGTAGAAACATACCAAGATTTAGCTACTAAATCCTTAATAGCTTTTTTGACTGGATGATACAATCTTACAATGCCATGGATAGGTCATGAGTGGTCTATTATATAATCTGCATAGATCTCATGAGATGAGGTTAGTTATCCTTTAAATCAATTCCAACGCCATTAGAAAATGGGAGGGGTTTAGCGAACAATCGTCGGTGCATAGCTAGGAACGAGCCCATCTATTGTTGGCATCACCGCCCTTTATTCTGAACATGTCCGCTTCCTTACACCGCATCTCTTTTGATGTTGCAGAACTGGCGGATTTCATCATCAACTAGCCGCTGTCTGGAGTCTCATCGTGAAATCGCGGGCCATCAGTATAATCGGGAAGCGTGTCTAGCCGATTGCGAAGCTCGCCAAGTGCAGAAGTTATGTGGCTGCTTCCACACCACAAAGGCTGGACTAGACAGTATGCATTTTACCCGTCGCCCCAAGAAGGGAAGAGGGTATTGCAATCGGGGCTGTGTGTATGTCGGTGTGTCTGCCTGTGTGGCCGGAGATGTATCTTTAAAACTACTGACCCATCAGGCTCATATTTTAACACAAGGAAGGAACCAGCCCTGTAAGAGGATTCCCAGACGTGAACTCCGATCGGGTCAAAAGAACTCGGATCCGGATCGGATCAATTTTGTTGATATGCGGATATCAAGGGAATTGCTTGTCCGATTTGGTTCAAATGTTGGCATAGGGAAAGATGTCGCCATACACTATAACACCGCAACATAAAAAGTATATAAAATCCGAAATATACGAAAAAATTCTGAAAATCCGAAATAATCCTGATAATCAAAATAAACACAGAAAATCCGAAAATTATTTACAATGTGATAAAAGAGGGGGGCGGGGGGGGGGGTGGGTGGGCGGCGGTCTGTAATCGCTGATTGCTTTGGCTTTTGTATACGTCACGGGTTCTATGAAGGCGGTATGCATCTAAGCCTAAGCCGATACCTCCGATGGAATTATAGTTGTATTTCGTTCGATAAGTGTCTCGGAACACATGTAACCATAAGAGACCTCGGCAAAATTAGTTTTTTTTAAATATTCACAGTACACACAGTGCGGATCCTTTATTATGCCATGATAACCTTAACGTGCCGCGATACAAAGCATGTTAGCAGCAAATCTATGTACTAATTTATGTATCCATTGTTTTGGTTGATCGATCACCCTTCACGAACTCCATTTATGTCGAATCTCGTATGGATATATTTGTTCAGACGCAATAACGAACTACAACTATATTCGAATCAGAGCAATCGATATTGCGTTGACTACATGGCACCTCCAGGTAGGAACCGGATAGAACGCATGACATTGGATCTATAAAAAAATGTATAGATGATCTTACACGGGTTTCCCTTTCGTATCGAATGCGATCATTCGTGCATTAAGATGGTAAAATCGTTCGAAATGAGACATTACTAAACTCGTGTGATACATGTGATACGAGATGGCAACTCCTGTAAGATCCTCTATCTCTCTCGGGTATAATGAACACGTGTTTTAGGAGAACATTATTCAGTTAACCCTTTAATGACTAAATTTGTTTCAAAACTTAAAATATTTGCTCATTTAATGCCCATGTGCAGGCCAAGAGGAGACTATTTTTGAAAATGTACCACTGGAATGACTGCCTCTGTTATCGAGCCAGTCATTCCAGTGATAAATTTTCAAAAATAGTCTTCTCTTGGCCTGCAAATGGACATTCCTCAAGACCACTATAGAGGCCGGTTTTGGCCGGCTTCGTCGTGAAATGGTTAATGCTAGTTTGTTGGCAGAGCTACTGGCATCCACAAGCAATGATTCTAGTAGTGAACTTGCCTTACAAAGTGGCATGTCATTCCTACTTCTCAGTGTAGTTTTGTCAGAATTATGGCAAACCTTCAAATAAGACATTCATCTACCTTCTGTATTCCATTCACGCCGGCTAGAAACTAGACATCAAAGTTGAGGATGCGCACAACAATTCAAACCCACAGTTCAAATATGTACACGATTGTGAAACACTTTTCAATTTTTGGAAGAGTCCAACGCAATCACAGCCTAATCTAGTATAACAACTCACGGAAGTGCTATTTGTCTGTCAACAAAACTTTCACAAATTCCTCAGCTTTTTGGCGATTCAAAAGGCGTGTAATATCTAGCAAACGTGTGCTCATTTCCTCATAACACTAATTGCGTGCGTTGTAACTCTACAACACCTCCTCCATTATTGAGCGGGACATATAACTGGTGCTCTTGTAATTTAACGTAACCGTAACGACTTTTCACCGTGCTACTGAAATTTATGAAATTTATGAAATTTATTTGGTACTGAACGAAATTACACGTTTTGACCATATACTGATGTCAATGTTGTTATCACCGCATGTTTCCTTTTTCAGAGCGAACAGTGGTTGCATGCGGGGAAGTACAGTATGTCAGATGTCTTCTACAAGGCAAAGGTATGGGTGTCTACGTTGTCTTCTTAGAAGGTGTACATTTGATCTATGTTTGTGGCATCGGCAACTAAATTACCAGACATTCTTTGGATTTTTTCCCGACGCATAGATAAAACCATATTATGAGCACATCAGAAAAATAAATCTAAGTATATAATATGTACCATCTTTCGTAGTAGTACCAATACTGCCGTTCATCATTCAAAATTAGAAATTAAAAAACCCAGCTCCCTAAAGCTGATGCAGGACATATCGTTAACCCCGCTTGTGTCGAGTTAATATTTTAATGCGCCATAGCGGTCATAAGGTATCTGAAGTGGTCTTGAAAAGCGTTCATTTGCAGGCCATGAGAAGACAACATTTTCAAAATGTATCACGGTACATTTTCAAAAAATAGTCTTCTCCTAACCTACAATGGACACTGGCTAAGCACAAATTTAGATTTGTCTCGGCTATTAACCCTTACTCGTCAAGTCGGCCAAAACCTCCTTTTAAGAAACTATTTTCATAAATTCTAGTGGGAAATTTACAAAATAGTCTCTTCTCTTGACCAGCTAATGGTCAATCAATGAGCAAAATCTTTAATTTTCTTGAGAAATTCTAACAGATTAAACGGGTAATTGAGAGCGCTTTGCGGCGCTGTTAGCGCAAGACGGGCTAATAATTATATCTCGAGAAGGTGAGATATGTGTTCGCTGTGCCATTGTAGCTAGCGGGCACGCACCAAGTACTGCGCGATTATTACCACAGGTAGTTTTTCTTTCCTTTTTTCTTTTTTCAAGTTTATTCGGTAACTTCGTCAGATGTGTACAAAACATATACACATGAAATATACATATACTGACGGTTGCATATGTTATATACATAATTACATCTTATAGGCCTTTCTGTATTTCAATGATCCGTCTCTTCGTCAAGGCGTAATCATGGTGTTGCAACGTGTGTCTAAACATATAACCCTTTTATAAATAAAAGCGATGATAGTAGTGGTCGCAAACTGATGATGATGATGATGATGATGATGATGATGAAGTTGACGAGTAGTATGATGGACTGTATAGTTATTATTACTACTACTGCCACCGTCACTCGCTGAGACGCACATACATTTTTTGGGAGCAATAGGTATGGCTAGATCTGCAAGCTTTACGCGCCGGAACAAAGCCTCCATTTTCTCTTTTTAAACGTATTATGTCAATATAGTTACAGAGAGCTATTATGTTTTGCGGTTTTTTGTATTAAAAAGTTGATACACGTTATGTGTATCCTAGATATACAAGACTAGTATGGCATGTAGGCCTACTCATCTTACTGGCAATGGTTCATTTTTCAGTCTCTCCGTTGCCAGATTGTTACAGTAAACACCGTGTATCGGTTAAGCCTTTAATGACTAAATTTGTTTTAAAATATTTTTTGAATGTCCATTTGCAGGCCAAGAGGAGACTATTTTTGAAAATCTACCACTGGAATGACTGGCTCGGTTATCGAGCCAGTCATTTCCGTGGTATATTTTCCAAAATAGTCTTCTCTTGGCCTGCAAATGGGCATTCCCCAAGATCACTGCAGAGGGCGGGTTTGGCAGGCTTTGTCGTGAAAGGGTGAAAGAACCAACGCGTAATGGTTATACATTCGTAAAACTTTTAATCAACCTTGTCGTAGACCAAATTTTAAGAAATAACATAAAGTGTATCCTTGACATTATTGAGAGATTATGCAACATGTACTATGTATAGCGGCTTTCTCGTCTTGGTGGCACAAATTATTGAGAAATCCGGTTTTTGCTATGCACCGCCTCTCTCTGGCTAAGATCTATCCGCGCGTTAGGGATGTTGGGATCGATCGATCCCTGTACTATCTCACTACCAATTTCTGGAAAACTATACAGGTAATCTGTTGAGTATATTCAACTTAGTTTGACTGGGTGCTGTTGCTGCCATTGTCAATATATTCAGCAGATTGTTTTGTAAATACTAAAGACATACAATTAAAAAAAAACCGCTTAGTCCGTCATCAATTAAGTGTTCGTGACGAGCATAGCTACGTCATTCATGGCGTAATGTATTATGGCATCAGCCTATACGTCACGTAGTTGATTTTGACGTCATATGACTGATGCATAAAGTGAATTCCTCCATTTGTAGGCAAACGGTGGTCACGTGTCAAGGTCATCGATATGGTCGGATGTGCGAGATTCGGAATGTTTGATTCTATTACAATCTTATGTTAATTTCAGAGATGCCATTCGCGCCAAACACCGACTGTATCTGCCAGCCTTCCTGTGAAACTATTGAATACAACACAATGGTGTCTCACGCAGCTATGTCCGCATACGCCGCCGATAGCACTGTCAGGCGCATGAAGGACAGACTAGGCTTGGAGTCCACCCTACAAAACGCCAGGGACACGTATCATCGGTTGGACGACGCGATCTACACGTACGATATGAAAACGCTATCGCACGCCGCGGACGCGTTGAAAAACGTGACAGTCGGTATTAATTCGTATATCGTGACATTCCGTGAAAACGATGAAAAATATGAACTCTTTTTAGATGAAATACACGAGGCTTTGAAGGAATTAAATACAACGGTGGCTGGACAATATCCAAAATTCTATCTCTATACCCATATGGCATTCTTCGTGATATTTAGAAGGATTACAAGACTTCTGGAATCTATCCTCACATACGAAGATGTACTACAAAGTGCGACTGATATGTACGTCGATGATGGCAAGAAAACACTACGAGACATTTTTGGTAATATTCTTCAAGAAATTGATAAGATTATAGGTTCAGATGTGAAAACTGACGGTTCTGCCTCCTCTATACCTTTACTAACCGAACTTGAAAATGGCTTGTTACATTTCCGGACACACATAGTATTCGGATATGCCCAGAAGTACCGTGAATTTGAAGGCGTCCAGCAACAGTATAATCAAACTACCAATACGATGTTGAATATGACCGATTACATTAAACGAGTTCTCCACCAGAAACAAATGCTGGCTCGCAATATATCAATGTACCATTATTTCTCCACACAAAGGATGGCGAACACGTTACGCGGGTTACTCAAAGACATCCGACGATTACAGGAGTTTGAGTGCAAACAGATGGTTGAGTACATTGATAAATTAGTCGACTCGTATCATTCACACGTCAGTCGCAATGTAAGCGAGTTCGTTAAGAATGTCACCCGCATCACAAAGGAGTTCCCGCCGGCAATGAAAACGATCCAAAACTCGATGGCAAATTTGGAGCCCGTCCTGACAACGTTGCATCGACACGCGAAGACGCTGTCACGCAAATTTACCAGTCTTGGCGATAAATACAGCGACGGTAAGATGTCCAAGACGGCGTTGGCATCGTCCGTGAACAGCGAGGAGCTTCAGATTGCCATGAAACGATTAAAGGTGAGGGGGTGTTGACTGAATGTAGGTTATAGTAGTTGGCTGTGAGCCCGTTAGCCCTTTAATAATTAAATTTCGTCTAAAATATCAAAATATTTGCCTATTAAATGTCCATTTGAAGGACAAGCGCTCTCTATTTTTGAAAATGTACCGCTCTAATGACTGTCTCGGTTACAAAGCCAGGAACAACAGTGGTAAATTTTCAAAAAATGTCTTCTCGGCCTTAAAATGGAGATTTCTCAAGAGAACTACAGTGGCCGGAGTTGTCCGGCTTGATCACGAAAGCGTTACATCCCACAGAAGATTGAATACAAATATAGAATAAGATGCAAAACAGAGTTAGTAAAGAGTTAGTAAAATATGCATGCGCTTTATGCAACTCAATGACGGGATCCGACCTGTCACTCAATTATCTGACGTCATACGCAAAACACACCACTTATTACAAGCAAAATGATGTAAGTCTGGCGTAATGTTCAAAAGTCTGCCAAGAAATGGTATGAATTGTATGTCTTTTGGGAATTTACAATTTAATACACATTCGGTTACATATTTTGATTTTAACTGTGAGGTGTTCCTGCCATATGCAACAACTGCTTCCATTCACAGTAGGTTCAACATATTTAGCTGCTTATTATTATTATTATTATTATTATTATTATTATTATTAGCAGCAGCAGCAGCAGCAGCAGCAGCAGCAGCAGCAGCAGCAGTAGTAGTAGTAGTAGTAGTAGTAGTAGTAGTAGTAGTATTAGTAGTAGTAGTAGTTGTAGTAGTAGTAGTAGTAGTAGTAGTAGTAGTAGTAGTAGTAGTAGCAGTAGCAGTAATAGTAGTGGTAGTATTAACAGTAGTAGTTGTTGCTGGTGCTGGTGCTGGTGCTGGTGCTGGTGCTGGTGCTGGTATTGCTTTTATGCTGGTGCTGTTCACGGTGTTGGTAGTGATAGTGTTGTTGTTGTTGTTGATGGTGGTGGTGGTGGTGGTGGTGGTGGATGTGCAGATGTTGGTGCTAGTACTGATGATTGTGCGGGTTCTGCTGCTGGTGATGATACTGGTGATGGACGACTATTGGTGTTGGTTCTGGTGTAGATTGCTGGTACTTGTGTTGGTGTTGGTGTTGATGCTGGTACGGGTGTTGGTGTTGGTGTTGGTATAACTTTTTTGCTGGCATTGTTGATGGTGTTGGTGGTGGTGGTAGTGGCGGTCGTGCTGGTGGGGGTGGGGTTACTGGCGGGTGTGGAGTGGGTGTGGGGGTTGTGTGGGAATATGTGCTGGTGGTTGTGTTGGTGATGGTTTGGATGTTGGTGTTTTGGTGGTGTGGGTGCTGGTGATGGTGCTGGTGCTGCTGTTGATGTTTATACTGGTGCTGGTGTTGGTGTTAGTTTGGATGTTGGTGTTCGTGTTGATGGTGCCGTTTGTGCTGTTGCTGGCGCTGGTGTTGGTGCTGGTGTTGGTGTTGGTGTTGCTGCTGGTGCTGCTGTTGATGTTGGTGTTGGTGTTGGTGTTTGTGCTGGTGCTGCTGTTTGTGTTGGTGTTTGTGCTTCTGCTGGTTAGTCTTGGTGTTGGTGTCGGTGTTGGTTCTGACTTTGATTGCCGGTGCTGGCACTGTTGCTGGTACCAACTACTTTACGCGCCTGTTGCAGCCTGACAATGGAACGTAGTAGTAGTAATAACTGTTCTAGCTCCACGGGCACTGGGTACACTGGTGATAGCTATTACTCACCTTAAATACAGTCTCTTTAAACAGTACTAAAATGCATAAAGTACATGCTCATTGTATATTAATGATACTTAACGCGTGCTCTGGAACAAACACCCGCGTAGCCACGCCATGCATAACGTTATCAAACAAGGAGATTAGATTACAAAACAAGTATAATAACAGATGATAAGACAGATTTGTAATTACAGCTCAATAATGGAAATTGCAATGGGCCTCTAAACAAATCTTCCGTTTGAACACAAATGATGAATTTCTGCTCTCCCTGTTCAATAATTTGTATTTCAAAATCACTTAGTGGATTTCTGTACAATTACAAAGAAGCTGCAGATATTTGAGCACCTAGGCGCGAAATGGTAATAATGGTGGAATTAGCGGATGGGGAGGTTTAGCCTCAGGCTACTTTGTCCGTGGGCTAGAATTATCAGAGTACCGGATTTTGAGTTATAAAACAACTTTTCTTAATGCGTTAGATAGCATGAGCACCAGAGCTGAAAATGAAAGAAAATTATCCGAAATCTAATTACAAAAATAATTTTACAATAGGAATGATTTTTGCGGTAAATCATTTCCGCCATTTATACGCTCTCACGCAGTCACGTGCGTGAGTACATAAACGCACATACACACGTGAAACATGCGCGCTACATATAGCCGTGTGCGCACGCACAGGAAACTACATACCAACGCGCATGGACGCATACACGCCATACCATGCAATGACAGCAACAGCACTCGATGACATTATTGTCAAAATATGTAGCAGCAATAGACGAGCCAATTCATTTATATCTGGTAAAAATTAGAATGAATTTGATATGATTGGTGCTACAAAATTCGGTCGAATTATTCTAAAATAATCATCATAGTTTTCAAATGACACGTGCGTCGAAGATAATTTGTCCGCGGCAACAACTTCAATCCGTTATCTGTATAATCAGCTAGCTTTCAATATCGTTATCTAAATATGTAAATCGAATGAGAATAGCCTAGATACCCTTTCCCTGTAAGAAGGAAATACTTAGTAAAGCGAGTCCCCTGTACATCTCTGTTCGATCAATGCAATTACAACCAATGCACAACCCGCCGATGAACAATACTGTTTACGTAATTTTGTTATATACGGTATTTCATTCTTTCCCAAAAAAGCGTATCTGGACCGTGTTCTCACTAGAGAGTTAATCAGGAATAACGCCATAATTCAGTCTGGTGTTATTCCTGATTAAGGCTCTAGTGAGAACACGGCCCTAGGCCTACACTCACTCGAACACTCTTATGTAACGGTAGTGAAATGCAGCTGCCAATTTTGACAATATTCGTGGGTTAGGGCTATTAAAATATTTAGGAATACATTTTTTCCCACAATTGTAGATAACTTAAGGTGATGAAATACTTAAGTCAGCAAACTAGTAAATCCATCTACTCACTATACAGGCGAATAGAAAACATTGAATTACCTTTAACGTGCCAACTAAAAATGGCTGACTCGATGATAATACCAATACTTACCTATGTGGTAAAAATTGAAGGAGACGACATAATCTGGTTAAAATTAGGACGGTTTTTTGGCTTTGACAACGACGTATACCTAGGGATGTGCTATGTTTTACCATCTGGGTCATCTAAAATAGGGGAGGTAGATACCGAAGTTTTCGACAGATTAACAACTTTTGTTACCAAGAAAAAATCGGAAAATACCAACTGTAGTTTCTTAATTTGCGGGGACTTTAATGCCAGGACGAAAACACTACCTGACTTTGTTGTGAATGACAATGCCTCACATATACCGGTGTTTGATGCATATGAAGAAGATGTTACTTTACCACGTTTTTCAAAAGATCCATTGAAGTTAAATGATAACGGTCGTAAAATGTTGGATTTTTGCAAAGAAACGGGTATAAGAATTGTAAACGGCCAAGAAGGCAAAGATAAAGGGTTGGGGGAAGTAACATTTATATCGGGGAATGGGGTGAGTTTTGTCGACTATTTCCTTTGCTCAGCACACAAAATACATAGTATAAATGATTTTGAGGTGGATGAACCAAATGAATTATCAGACCATTGTGTGATCAGATGTAGTATAAAAAGTAATACGTCGAAATCTTTACAAATGGGTAATAGTAGTGGTGGGAGGATTAGTAGTACAAAATACGTTTGGAAATCAGAGAACGCCAATGATTATAGGGTTAACAATTTATCTAACGAGGTGCAGGAGCTACTTATTAACATGAATACTCTACTAGACAATGATAGTATATTAGATAATGAAACCATAGAAGAAGCAGTAGGAATTCTTACAAAAGCAATAAAGACAGCTGCAGATAGTCTATTCTTAAAAAAGACTAACCGAAATAAGACCAGGACAAATAAGTCCCAACAATTTTCACCTGATTGCGAAATTACGCGTAAGCAATTTTTTAAGGCATTAAATTGGTATAGGAGGGAAAAGACAGAACTGGAGCGTATTAATATGGTAACTTTAAGAACTGTTTTCAAAGAGTAAGTTAGAATGTATAATTATATGCAAAGTGTTGATTTAACTAATAAGCTACTAACTGCACAGTTTACTGATACAAAATTGTATTGGACGCTCCTAAAGACAAAAGATAACAGGAAAATGGGCAATATATCTATCAACGAATTTGTTAATTTTTTCAAATCAGTCAATAACCCTGAAGATGATTTTTTCCAGGCCGATCCTGATATTACAAATTATGTGGAAGGTTATATGAATGAAAATAACAATATACAAATAATTGTTGATGAATTAAATTCCGAAATATCTGCCCAGGAAATCTACAAATCAATAAAACTTGAAAAACAATAAAAGCGCAGTACCGGACATGCTCATAAATGAATTTTATCTGAACACGATAAATGAGTTAATTCCCCATACGCTAGTGCTTTTTAACGGAATTTTAAAAGTGGGCACTTCCAGAAAATCTGGGCTATGGGGAATTTTGATACCATTACATAAGAAGGGGGGAGTAAACGATGTACACAATTACAGGGGCATTACATTACTAAGCACACTGGGAAAATTATTTACTAAGCTTTCAAATAATAGGTTAAATTATTGGGCAGATACTAATGAAATTTATGTGAAAGCTGAAGCTGGTTTTAGAGCGGGTTTCAGTACAGTGGATCATATTTTTGTTTTAAGTGGATTGATTTCACATGTATTAAATAAGAAAAGGAAACTGTATTGTTTGTTCGTTGATGTCAGCAATGCTTTCGATTACGTAGTAAGGGATTGTTTATGGTACAAATTGTTAAAATTGGGCGTTAGGGGGGAATATAATTAATATCATTATGTCTATGTACAGCAGTGTAAAAACGGGATTGCGAGTAAATACTGAAATTTCTGACAGCTTCGAATGTAGTACAGGGGTGCGCCAAGGAGAGAGTGTATCGCCTTTTTTATTCGCAATGTATGTAAATGACTTAGAAGAGGAATTTAACAGGGGCGGGGTGGAACGGGTTGATATAATATTACTTAAGTTGTTTTTAATTCTCTATGCAGATGATATAGTCTTAATGTCCGAAACAAATGCGGGTATACAAAAAGGATTGGATATTTTGTTTAATTACTGCACGAGATGGAGGCTAACTGTAAATACAGACAAGACCAAAGCACTAGTTTTTAGACGAGGGGGTCGTTTAGGGAAGGACGATACATTCTGGCACGGGGGAAATGAAGTGGAAGCGGTTAATGAATGTAAATATCTGGGTATATTTTTCACTTCATCAAGCTCTTTTTCTTTAACACAAAAGTGTTTAGCAGAGCAAGCACAGAAAGCAATATTTGCATTGGAAAGATATTCTAACAAATTCGTAGGTTTAACACCAAGTCATTTGTGTATCGTATTTGATAAATTAATTTTGCCAATTTTGAGCTATGCCAGTGAGGTCTGGGGGTGGCACACTGGTTACGACATCGAAAAGTGTCATCTCAATTTTTGCAAGCAGTTGCTAAGCGTCAAACAAAGTGCATCAAATAGTGTCATCTACGGAGAATTAGGAAGACTCCCACTCATTTTAACTAGGGAATTGAAGATGTTGAAATACTGGTTTAAAATATTAAATAGCCAACAAAATAAATTGGTTCAAAGTGTATACGATGTTTTATATAAAGATTGGGAAACAAATAATCAATGTGTTAATTGGGTGACCAAGATACAAGATATGCTAATTAGAAGGGGTTTTAACGATGTCTGGCTAGCACAGGGAAGAAATGTGAGTAAAAAGTAATTTATTTTAGAATATAAACAAAGGGCGTATGATAATTATTTACAAGAGTGGCTGGGTCAATTAGATATAAGTAACAAAACCAAATTTTACAAACATTTCTGCGAATCATTAAGTTATAAATGTTACTTAGACAAAGTAAAAAATATAAGACATAGACAAGCTATCACCAGGCTCAGAACTGCAACACACAAGCTACATATTGAGACTGGTAGATATACTGGTAAACAAATACCATTATCTGATAGAACATGCCCATTCTGTACGAACGATATTGAAGATGAATACCATCTTATCATATTATGCCCTATATACAGTAACTTAAGAAAAAGTTTGATCAAACCATACTACTATATAAGACCAAGCGTTTTGAAATTTATTGAGCTGCTTCAGATTAGTAACAAAACTGTTTTACGGAAATTAGCATCTTTTTCATATCAGGCGTTTAAATTACGAAGCGAAACCATTGTCATGAGCATCTTCTCCAGAGAGGGCGAGGTGGGGATAGTGTGCAATGAATGAATGAATGAATGAATGAATGAATGAATGAATGAATGAATGAATGAATGAATGAATGAATAGATGGGTGGGTGGGTGGGTGGGTGGGTGGGTGGGTGGATGGGTGGGTGGATGTATGCAAGGAAGGAAGGAAGGAAGGAATGAAGGAAGGAAGGAAGGAAGAGTGGATGGATGGGTGGGTGGGTGGGTGGGTGGATGGATGGATGGATGGATGGAAGGGTGGGTGGGTGGGTGGGTGGGTGGGTGGGTGGGTGGGTGGGTTTGGATGGATGGATGGATGGATGGATGTGAGAGGCGTAGACGACGGGCTGGGCTGCAAAGAAACGTTTCCTCTTTCATCCCTAGTTTTCGCGCCTAGAAACGAGGAGGCAGGACTTGATTTTATGAATATGAATGAACAAAAAGTTATATATATATATATATATATATATATATATATATATATATATATATATATATATATATATATATATATATATATATATTTGACGGTGGTATTGCGGGTAGGCGGAGTGCTCTCTCCTCGATTCTCTTTCGCTATAACTTTCGTGTTTAGAATCGAGGAGGACATCCGAGAAATCCCAAATCCATCGTCACCGCCATCAGCGTCACTGCTGTCGTCGTCCTCGCCACCATCATCGTTATTGTTTTCGTTATTCAGCTCCAACACTCAGTGAGCGATGGAGCAGGAGGACGGAGATGCTAATGGTGGTGTTGATGGTGATGGTGGTTGTAGTGATGATGATGGTTGGGATGATGATGATGATGATTGGGTGATTCTAGTAATCATTACTGGTATCGACCCCGTCATCATCATCATTATTAATATCGATATAATATTATTGATTGCAACCATAAAATGATAAAATAATACTGATAAAAACGATGATGATGAAAATAACGATAATAATTAATAGTAATGATGGTGTTGAATATGATGGAAATTATGATGGTATTAATACTTATGTTAATTATGTGCACATTTACAAACTTTATACAATGATTATTGAATACTAGTATCACAGAATTATGGAAATATGTACACTCAAGAGCTGATGGCTTATAGTGGAAATAAACTTATTTACATACCTATGGATGTGAAATCTGGGGGATAGAAAATCTTGCTTCAATAGAACAAATTCAGGTACAGTTTTATAAGCGGAAACTAAATATTGCAAAAACAACGCCTATAGTTATATGGTATATGGAGACCAAGGACAGATTCCATTAGAAATTACTATAAAATATGAATTAATGAATTTTTGGGAAAAACTCTTAAACTGCAAAGAAACAAAGCTATCATCTTTACTATGCAAGTATATCTACAATGACTTTACGAAACAAAATACAGAATACAAATGGCTGACCACAGTTAAATGCATACTTGAAAATGTGGAAATGGCTCACCTCTGGGAAACGCAGACCATAACAAATTCTAAAATACGATATTTGAAACAAGTACTTAAAGACCAGTACATACAAACTTGGTCAGGGCAAATTAAAACCTTGCCTAAAGCCAAAATATATAGTATATTCAAAACTGAACTAAAATTAGAGCCGTATCTCAGAAAGCTAAATAAATTAAACAGCAGAACTTTAGACAAATTTTGAACTAGTAATCATAAGTTACCTATAGAAAAGGGAAGGTGGGAGGGCTTAGACAGGGAAGAAAGAATATGTAGCCTATGCGACAAACACGATATCGGGGATGAGTATCATTACGTATTCTTATGCGACTTTTTCTGTGATGTCAGAAAAATATTTCTTCCAAAATATTATCATAACCGCTAAAATAACTACATTCGGACAACTGCTCTCGAAAACAAACTTGTCGGTCCTAACAAAACTGTGCGCATTTATACGGAAAATCTGTAAACAATTTGCATAACGGAGATTAGTATTTTATTGTCAAATTGTAATTATTGCAAACACCAATATCACTACTACTACTACTACTGCTGCTGCTGCTGCTGCTGCTGCTGCTGCTGCTGCTGCTGCTGCTGCTGCTGCTGCTGCTGCTGCTGCTACTGCTGCTTCTACTACTACTACCATACATTCTTCTACAACTATTACTACTACTACTATTCCTACTACTACTACTACTACTACTACTACTACTACTACTACTGCTGCTGCTGCTGCTGCTGCTGCTGCTGCTGCTGCTGCTGCTGCTGCTGCCGCTGCTGATACTACTACTACTACTACCATAAATTCCACTACTACTACTACTACTACTACTACTACTACTACTACTACGGCTGCTGCTGCTGCTGCTGCTGCTACTACTACTACTACTACTACTACTACTACTACTACTACTACTACTACTACTACTACTACTACTACTACTACTACTACTAACATAAATTATACTACTACTACTACTACTACTACTACTACTGCTGCTGCTGCTGCTGCTGCTGCTGCTGCTGCTACTACTACTACTACTACTACTACTACTACTGGCTAATCAATAACCTTGCTACCAATAATGGTTATATACAATGTTTAGATCAATATCAATTAATTTCTATAAAATGCTTGTTAGATTTGGTTGACTTTAAAATTGGTTATACAAGTATTGTGTAATCATGTTTATATTTATAATGTGTAATGTGTAATGTGTTTATATTGTCTTTGTCGATAATGCTGTCACAGATGTTGATAACAAGAATGTCTACATCAATAATGTTCATATTATAGCGCTGATAATAACAATACGCTTAGTATGAATAATAATAATAATAATAATAATAATAATAATAATAATAATAATAATACCAATAATAATAATAATAATAATAATAATAATAATAATAATAATAATATCATTTAATGGTAAATCTCACTCAGACCTGTAAAAATTAACGATTATTTTGTATTCCTTATATGCCACATTGCGATCTGGGAGTACTTCAATAAACGTGAAACTTAAAATTGAAACTTGAGAGCACGGGCTTTGGGTGCATGAGCTCAGCCCTGCAAATAACAGGCACCCCCACTACTGGGCAATTGATAAAGCGACGTCTTATTGATCAATCTAGTCAGCAATGGTAGGGAGGCTTAACTAACTCTTCTAAATGTACAATTTACTGAATATTGAGAAATAACTGGGGCATAGAGCAATATTTAACGCAACTAAATAACTACAACAGAATCACTTTCAGTAAATTTAGAACATCTAATCACCGACAACCTATTGCAACTGGCAGTTAGGGGCAATATAGCACACACAGATAGGTGTCCACTCTGCCTACCAAATGACGTCGGAGACGAGTACCACTATCATTTAGTGTGCCCAGCATTCGCTAACGACATAAACTGGACCGAAGGTCGTGCAACAAGTGCCCCCAATTTCCTGAGCCCCCAAGAGGTGACACCAAAAGAGTGTTTCTTACTTTTTGGGACCCTTGCATAACTTACACGTAGGGATGCCATACCTATAGTACAGCTCATAAATAAGTCGACATGTCTCCAAACGAAAACTATTTAACCCCTCTTGTGTCCACTTAACCCGTTAATGGTCACGCTGGTCAAAACGACCTCTGCAGTGATCGTGAGAAATGCCCATTTGCAGTTACAGTGCTATATTTTCTTGGTCTGCAATTGGACACTAGCTAATCAGAAATTTGAATTTTCCTGACCGTTACACTGTTTGGTGACTGCTCATTTTAAGGATAACATGAATCTATTTATTTGTAAATGTTCGTTATAAATTTTCAAAAGATACTCTTCTTGGTCCACAACTGGCTAAGCTGAAATTTGAATTTTCTTAACCATTCAACTTTTGATGAATGCCCATTTGAAGGAGAACAGAAATCTATTTTTTTTGACAATTTTCGCAACAAATTTACAAAAAATAATCTTTTTGGCTTTTAGCTGTAAAAATTCAAAATTTCCTTGAAAAGTATTGAAAATTAAATGGTTAAATGAAATAAATAGTATTTTGAGCGCGTTAATGGGCTGTTGACACACGAGGGGATGACACGATGGAAAGAATGTGCTATTCTGTTGAATATTTTGAAGATAACTGGATTGTAAGACATTACTGCTTTAGGCAGCAATGTCTTTCAATCCATGTATCCTCTACATATTCAAGACTATTTGTTTCATTTTATATTTGAAATAGTCTAAGTTATTCCTGAGCTGTACTGTATAAGACTGGTGTAGCCAAATCACGCAGCGCTCTGGCCGCAGGCGTCCCCAGCTACATTACGGTTTAAACCGGACTCATAATTCTAACGGCAGTTACGAGGGCTGAGGGTAAGAATTTCAGAAACTTTGCACAGGGGCCCATTAGTTCTAAGAATCTAATTTGACTGGAACATAGACAGCAACAGCACCTAGTAAAATCGGCTTCAAAATGTCCAAAAGCGTACGTGTAAAGTTGTCTAGAACTTGAGATTCATTGATTGCAGGGATCGATCGATTCCAACACTGGCGAACTGTGTGTGGCGCTTAGCGAGAGATGGGCAGGGAATAGCTTGAACTGTATTTCTCCATTATGCTATGGTTTCATTAGGCAATATGCAATCCACCTGTCTTTGACTTTGTTTGGTCCTTCAACACCTCTTGTAAATACAGCGCCTCTCCTCGTCATGTTGAATGGAGGAATCAAGTTTTAGCGGTGTTGGGATCGCTCGATCCCTGAACTTCATGATCATCGGTTTGCAGAAAAGTGTACCGGTAAGCTGCTCAGTAATTTGAAACTAATTTGGCTGGTTCGCCTACCTAAATTAGTTTCAAAATATTCAACCGCATGATTAGCAAATAGTAATGACATACAATTCGTACAACACCGCTTAGTCAGTCATCAATTAAGTGTTCGTGTCGACATTAGCTACGCCAATCCTGGCGTAATTGATTATAACTTCATCCTACAAGTCACGTAGTTAAATATGACTTTATAAGATTGATGAATAAATGGGAATTCTCCATTCACGGTATAATTTGTTTATGTTCTACAGGCATCACTGAATAACACTCAGAATTTGGTCAGTGACATCCTCGAATCCAGCTCATTCATGGCACGGTCTTTGAAACCCATCATCTACCGATTCACAGACTTCGGTATTAAACAACGTCGCGAGATGGTAACGTATCTAGAAAGCTTGAAGTTCCCACATTTACGAGATACAATGTTCCGGCTGATTCGGACTACAGAACAAACACTACACTGGGTGACGGAGTACCGACTTGAACTATTCGACTACCTGCGAGGCAATCGCGTTAATGGACGATTCTACCTGTATGTATTAATTATTTGAATCAGGGTTATCAAATACCAACTCCATGCATAAAGAAATACATTTTCTCTTGAATATGTTGGACCAACAGGAATGGGTGCTGGTGCATGTGCGATTGTCCAAATCAAACTCTTTGATGGCGAAGCCGGCCATAACCGGCCTCTGCAGTGGTCTTCAGGAATGTGCATGTGCCGCCCAACAGAATACTAGTTTTGAAAAATTACCGCTGAAATGGCTGACTCCATAACCGAGTCAGTCATTCCAGTGTTAGATTTCCAAAAATAGTAATCTCTCAGTGGACTGCAATTGGACATTTCCTGAACAAATTTAGCCAGTAAATGGTTAATGATTAAATTAGATGTGTCCGTAAGCGGACGGATGGTCCTAACTGTAATGGACGAGAGTATGTACGGATGAATTGCGTGAGATGCGCAAATAACGAGTGCCGTCATATGTTAAAGTGGCAAGTTAATGCAGACAATTGGGTACCCCGGAGCTGGGGGATACACACTCTATCCATATTTACGCTCGTTAGTTATAATGGACCTTTCTAAGTGTATCCATCCGCCATACGACGTCATATGACGTCATAGTCAACTGCGTGACGTTGTATGATGATATAATAATCATTAGGGCATGACTGAGTCGATATAATCCTTCGTTAACGTCCGATACGCTATACAAATTGTATGAAACATTGTGTTGAATATTTTGAAACCAATTTGATCGCCCAGTCAAATAGTTTCAAAATATTTAACAGCTTATCTGTATAGTTTTCTGGAAACTGATAGTCAGGAAATTTCTCAGCACACGCGAGGTCTCGGTGGAGCTTAACTAGTGATGGGCGGGGCATAACTAAAACTGGAACGGTCCATCGGGCTCAATCTTCGACTTACAGTTTCATATATCTAGTTTAACGGTGCATATTCACACCAGACTGCGCGAAAATAAAATTGTTAAAATTGGTTGCTTTGCGAGGCTTAAATTATGTGCTTTGGGCGTAGTGAAACGAAATAATTCTTAACATATGATTATTTCATTTCGTATAAATTAATAACATTTTAAGTCGTGAAATTGAATTAGAGGCACTACTAGTCCCTAATTCAAATTAACGACGAAAGTTTTTTATGCGGAATCAAATCATCATATGTTAAGATGTATTTAGTTCCATTCCATTGAGGCACAGAATGTAAACCTCTAAAAGCAGACAATTTTAACTATTTTATTTTCATGCATATTGGTGTGAATATGCATCCTTAACCGTAAAGTATACCTCCCTGTGCTAAGTACTACGGTATTATGTTGGATTTGAGAGAATATTCATGCTACTGGGGCATGCGATAACATATGTTTATGAACTCAGATTACAAATATTCAAACGCGGCCTTATCCCAGCATAAAGGACAATTTTGAAATCCACACAGTAACTCAACACGCTGGGAAGACACAGACAAGTAGTCTTATAGTGGGTTCCAGCACGGCATATGAGGCAATGCACAGGCATACACACTAGCAAAGATTGGAAACGAAAAGGAATAAAGCAGGCATGTCCTATCATATCAGGTGGCCCACGCCCTTATTCAGAATGAGTTTAAACACAGATGTGAGAAGTAAGTGGGCGTCACCACAGAGACACGAGGACACCGCATTCACTCGCTTGATAGGGAGAAGCAAAGGATCGTCTTCAGACTATGGCCAGCCCACTGCAGACTGAATGGCCACCTACTCAGAAAAAGGCTACTCTCGGCAGCTTCCTGTCCATATGGCAAAGAGAGGCGCATATGCTGCTAGACTGTCCTCTCTTAGATGGGCTGCGTAGAATGGCATGGTCACAACCTCTAGCTTTAACTGAAATACTCTGGGGCCTTACATCACAACTCAGCAAAACAGCCGATTTCATCAGACAGTAATATTCAATGGTGATAGCAAAGCCAATCACATTTGAACGCAGAAGAAGACAAGTGACGTGTCATAATACCTTGCAAAGGCCTGGTTCTAATTCCAGTTTTCAATACCTAGTATACTGTCAATGGGGACATAAGTCCTGAAATCGTCCGAACTAAATGTGTGTCCTGTACTGTTCGGCAGAGCATGTTAATGTCAGTAGGCATACCTGCATTCCACATAATAATTAAGGTCCAACGTCCCAATGTTACGTTGGCCACAATCCATAATATTGAATTGAACACCGTAGGGTAAAATATGTCTCTTTTGCAAACAATGTTGCTAAAGATGTTGCTGTTGCGTTTTCATTTTTGACAGTAAATTTGACATATGTCCTCGGGGACTCAAAGGTGTTGAGTTTTACTCATAGGTACAATATTGGCATATGTGCTTGGGACCACATGGACAAACTTCCACCCAAGTTTGGAGAAGACTGGGCCTGTAGAACCAGAGTTATTTAAGAATGCGTCAAATGTCTATTTCGTAAGTTGTTGTTAAAAGATGATGCTGGACACCAACATTGGCAATTGTGCTCGGGACCACGTGGACAATCTTTCGCCCAAGGTTGGAGAAGATTGCACGAATTGAACCAGAGTTATTGAATAACGCGCTAAAAATGTATATTTTGAAAACTGTTGCTAAAAGCTGTTGATGTTGGGACAAAATTAATCGGAATCTGACGGGCATACTTCCCTCCAACTTTGGAGATGATCCCTTCCTGTTGAAGCAGCAGCAACCGCAACAGCAGCAGCAGCAGCAACAACAACATCAGCAGCAGCAGCAGCAACAAAAACAACAACAACAACAACAACAACAACAACAACAACAATAACAACTCCATTATATGTACGTTTTTTGCTGGAGTCGTGACTATCAATGTGAATGGACCTTTTCAAGTGTAGCTATGCCCCGCCAATCTCAATCTAAGCTCCACCCACACCAAGTCCGTGTTGGGATCGATCGATCGCTGACCTCCCTGAGTATCAATTTCCAGAAAACTATACTCGTAAAGTGTTGAATATTTTGAAACTAATTTTACTGAGTGCTTTTGCTGCCATGTTTACTAAATAGTAACGACATACAATTCGTACAACGTGTCGGACCACTACGCGCATGACGGACTATGTGGAATCACTCATGACCTAATGATTATGACGTCAACATACGCGTCGTCTAATTAATTATGACGTCATATGACGTCACATGGACGATGGATGCACTTGGAAAGGTCCATTGTGACATATTTTAGTTCCATCCTGTTATCATTTTCTGTTCACAGACAGAACTTTCTGCAAGTAGAACTGTATTTCAAAGATTTGAAGGAGACGAGTGTGAGCCAGAAATCCGCTTATAACTTGTTTGATTTTGCATGTAAGTGGTTTATAATTGTACAATATCGAGCAAACATATAATTGTACACGCACATATGCACACACTCACGCACGCACACAGATCATTCTTTACATATCCTTTTGACAAATTACACGCTTACTAGCCACGCAGCCCTTTGAAGTAGTTTTGAGGAATCGTCATTTGCGATATAAGATATGTTCCAAAAATAGTCTTCTCTTGGATTGGAAATTGGCACTAACTAGGCAAATAGTTAGATGTTCATGACAATTAATCCTTCAACGCTCAACTCAGCCAAACCAGCATCTGTCGTCTTGAGAAATATATATTTGACTACCAACAGAAAACTACTTTTGTGTAAATGCCAGTGGCAAGTTTACACAAATATAGATTTTTGCTTGCAAATGGATGTATTCGGTGACCAAAGATTTAAACTTTCTTTAAAAATATGGATTCCTACATGGTTACTTGAAATAAGTAGCATTTTGAGCGAGTTGAGGCGTTGTTGACATCACAGAACTTCTAAAAAATCAATCTTATTTGTCTTTCTTTCCCAGGTGATATTGGTGGATCATTTGCCCTTTATTTGGGCTTGAGTGCCCTGACTATCTTCGAGATTATAGACTTTGCAATCACCGGATTATTCTGCAATTCGAGGCGAAGGCAAGAGGCCAAGCTATAGTAGCCCTGTGGAATGTTTATCACATACATTGTGCACATAGAATCGCGCCTTCTCTGAAGTCCGCACACGGAAAGTTAGCTCCCAAGTTCAAGTTCCTATTTCACCTATGACACACATCGATGTAAAGTGTGGTGCGTATCGACTGGAAGGAAGGCTTGGCGCACTACTAATGATATATTATTCGCTCGCAATGCGTATCATTATACTTGAAAAGAGGTTGATGGGCTCCATGGAGTTGGAATAGGTTCAATGCGTGTAGTAAAACTGATCAAATGTACTTCAGAATGACTGGATGTACGCACTGAACGTAATTTCTTCGAACAAATCAGGCATGGTTTTAAGATATAATATAGTACAACCATGACAGCTGTACATAGATGATCAATGTTTCAACATCAATGTACATACTCTAGTGGTGCGGACGTCACAGAACGTCTGGAATTACTTGATGGTAGTAATACTATATTGAACATTGCACTTGGTAGTAAAAACTCTGAAATCCCGATAATGAATAATAGAAGGATCAATTTCTATTCCAGTTACGTCACGCCCTTTCTACCCAGGCTCCGCCCACTTCTATCGGGTTTAAACTTTGAAACATGAATTCCCAGAACATAATATTCAAGGCAACTATACTGGTAATTTGTTGAATATTTTGATACTAATTTGACCGGGAGCTGTTGCTGCCATATGGAGGCAACAACTCCCAATCAAACTAGCTTCAAAATTATCAACAGATTGTTTATTAATTTGGAAATGCATCAAGTGTATACAATTCTTTCACTTTCGTGGCGGAGTTTTCCATTTTTGCCACGGAGATAAGTCATTTTGATTGTGACGTCAGCTAACATGAGACGTATTTGATTATGACGTCAGCTACTTGAGTGGCAGATCGGATTCATACATTTACGATGCAGCTTTAACAAGCAATTTTCTTGAATTCAACTCGTTTATACATGGGCTCAACTAGTGTAAGCTTAATTATATGTGCAGTTTCGTCTCTTCATTGGCCCCGCCATGCTTAGATATGATGGGGAATATACATCTTCGTATTACAATTATATTACAGTTCATGGAGTGAATAATCAAATAATAGAACGAGTTTCTTCATACCCTACGTGGTGACGTCACGATGTGGAATTTCTTACGAATGAAGCCATGTAATTGGCTTGTGACGTCATGACGTATTTTCGGGTTCATCTCGATTGTTAATTACACAAAACAGTGTTTTGTTTGGCAATGAATGGTGACGACATAAACATGTACATGTGACGTCATAAAGCAAAATACACACTTCCGGTTTGCGAATCGCTCGCAGTGACGTCATACTTAATAAGCCCATAGTACTGGTGTGACTAGTAGGAATCATCAACGCTACTCGCCTTTGTGTACTATTGTTTTTCATAGCAAGAGAAGAAGAATAAGAAGGGTTTCTCGCGCCAGACATGATATGAGCGCATCGAATGTCCAACACAGGACTGCAGTGTTGTTTGGTTCGTAAGGTATAGGATTATAAAGTGATGACCTACTCCCGGGCCCACCACTCCGCCTGTTCGGTAAGGATTTGCCACTGGAATTGTCAGTACCTCGGTCTCACGACACCTATAAAAGAAAGGTCTTACATATATTGAAACTAATTTTACTGGGAGCTGTTGCTGCCAGAGCCAGAAACAGCTTCCAGTTAAAATTGTTTCAAAATGTGCAACATATTTCTTACATTACACAGATTTTGCAACGTCTGGCATGTAAGGGTTACACTGTTAATCTATTGTTAAATTAAAAGAAACACGTTGGTCAACGAAACATAATAATACCGCCATAAAGGCACAATTGTGACGTAATAAAAAGCAGAAATCGACATTTCCGGCTCCATTACATTGTATGACGTAGGACTGTTCAGACCTATATGCTACACAATTGATAGTTACAAGTTGTGTTTGGAAGAAAATTGGTTGCGTACTGGTGTGTGAATTACAAGGTCGACCCTATAAATCAATGTACCACGTGCCTCGTGCCTTCATGTATAATCATTAATTAGCGTACATGAATTAATTTAATGGCGACTGTTCCAATGCCTGCTACGCATAGTCATTTAGCCAACGAATGGCTGAATAATCAATAGCGAGTCGAATGGCCGGGTCTGTTGTGAATTGTAGCAACTTGGTGTTCATCTTGCAGGCCGGGTTGCTGTAACGTGTGAGCCACAATAAGACGCACAGCTATCATAAACAGATTGATTAACAATTCGCCTGTTCATATCCATATATCTTTCCCAAATTTATAATTTAAAAAATACATAAGAAATATACTCATATGTATATAATCAATTGGTAACGTGGCTGTATAAAGATGTGGTCTCTGCGTGATACACACACATTAGCGCATCGTGTACACATAAACAACGCCGGTTTGGCAGTCGGCTAATTACGGACTACCAGCCACATACGCTGTAGGTGCCTCCCATGGTCCTCTGATAACCAGGTCGACTGGTAAATCAAAGTGCATGGGTTTAAATAGTTTCTCTATCCAATGAGCACCAAATCTGCGAACGCATTGGTGGAATTTCCTATTCTCTTTCTGTGCGAATAATTCTTTACTTTTTTGTTTTTCTTGTGTGCCAAGTCGTGAAGAAGAATATATATTTTTTGCAGTTATTGAAGGCCATCTATTGTGAACATTTGAAAACAAAGACATTAATCCAGTATGATTCCTGATTTAATTTCGCGTATTGATTTCCTGATTTAAAAGTTATAGTTTTCGTTTTGTTCATTGTTCCAGTAGCATACCCGTTATTGTTATTCGAAGGCACTGTGTTGTATTCTTGTTGAAGATGTATCATGTTTTGAAGAATGCAGCATAATATTTATCTTTACATCTGTTTATTATGCCGTCATAGTTACTTCCACTAAGGCCGTGTTTCCACTAGAGTGCTCTTCAGAAATAATGCCATACTTCAGTGTGGTGATATTCCTGATTATGTCTCTAGTGAGAACACAGCTTAGGGCCGTATTCTCACTAGAGAGTTCATCAGGAACAACGCCACACTTCAGTATAGCAGTATTTCCGATTAAGGCCCAGTCCTCACTACAGACTTGATCAGGAATAACGCCATACTGAAGTATGGCGTTGTTCCTAATTAACTCTCTAGTGAGAACACGGCCGTAGAGTCTGTTTATCGTGTACATTTTGTCTCTAAGGCAGTATTCTCACTGGAGACTTAACCGGCGTAGCGCAATACTGAGGTATGGCGTTATTCCCAATTAACGCTCCAGTGAGAACACGGCCTTATGTAGTCGAAAACCATATTTGTGAACTTAGTTATTACTGGCAGAAATTATGTAATTTAGACGTAAACAAATGTATTTTATATAAAACCAACATTACAATCACACATTCAAACCTCTCTCTAGATGCTGACTGTAATGGCATATTGTTCTCCTAGGATACCTACAATCTTGACTCAGATGGGTGTGTTCAATTTATGAAACATTGTACACTTCTGATGTAACCTTTGAACCCTGAATTCGCAGACTCTTAGTTTCTGTCTATCTATGTTATTTTGTAACTAATTTGGCAGGAAACTACCGATAGCAAAAATAGTTCCCCGTCAAATTAGTTCCAAAAATGTGCAACAACCGATATATTAAATTATATATATATATATATATATATATATATATATATATATATATATATATATATATATATATATATATATATATATATATATATATATATATATCTATTCGAATTCAGTATTTCGTTTCCAAAGATTTAAAGGTGCACATCCCCAGCTTGAAAATAAAATTGTTAAAATTGTATACTTGTTAGGCTTAATTCGTGTGCCTATATGTAATGAACATTAGGAAATCGTAACATATGCTCATTACATGCTATATAAATTATTTAAACTGCTTAGTTGCGAAGTTGAATTAGGGCCATGTCACCCATGGGTCCATAATTCAATTTTACAACCTAAAATAATTATATTAATTTATTGGTAATGAAATCATCATATGTACAGATCTATTTCGCGTCTTTACATCTGGCACAGAATTTAAGAATCTAAACGTATACAATTTTAACAATTTTATTTTCGAGCAATCTGCTGTGAATGTGCACCTTTAATTCTAGGTTAACAGTGTGTTAAGTGTAGGTAAACCCTAGGCATGCACCAGTAATGAGTTTTTCTTTTCATGCTATGAAAACGCGGGGAAACTGTGCGTAACGCTTTAACCCTGAAATTTGTTAAACACAGTTTCAATTTTATCATAGATAATGTCCATTTGCAGACAAAGAAAATACTATTATTGGAAATTTACCACTGGCTCGGCATGACCTAGCACATGATGATTTCATTCCATGTAATTTAATATAATTGAATTAGGGGAACGAGCCACTAATTCGAATTCACGACTAGAGCCGTGTTCTCACTAGAGAGTTAATCGGGAATAACGCCATACTTGAGTATGAAGTTATTCCGGATTAAATCTCTAGTGAGAACACGGCTTTAGGGCGTGCTCTCACTGGAGAGTTAATCGGGAATAACGTCATTCCTCAGTGTGGCGTTACGCTGTCTCTAGTGAGAACACGGCTTCAAACAATAATATTAATTTATTAGGAATGAAATCATAGAGGTGTTCAGATGTATTTCGTTTCAGTACATCTAGAGCCGTATTCTCACTGGAGAATTAATCGGGAATAGCGCCATACCTCAGTATTGCGTTACGCCGGTTTGGTCTCTAGTGCGAACACGGCCTAGGCAGACAATCTACGCCTATAAATGTATACAATGTTAATAATTTCGTTTTCAAGCAGTTTGGTGTGAACATGCACCTTTAATATAAACTGCAGACCTTGGTGTAATGAAACGAAATAAATCTTAGCATAGGATGATTTCATTAAGTATAAATTAATTTATGTTTAATGTTGTGAATTTGAAGTAGAAAAATGTGAAAATGTGCCTCTATTTCAATTTCATAACTTAAAACAGTATATTAATTTATATGAAATGAAATCATCATATGCTAAGATTTATTTCGTTCACATTCACGACTAATACCGTGTTCTCACTGGAGAGGTAATCGGGAATAACGCCATACCCCAGTATTGCGCTACGCTGGTTAAGTCTCTAGTGAGAAACGGCCTAAAACAATAATATTAATTTATTAGGAATGAAATCACGAGGGGTTAAGATTTAGTTCGCTTCCTTCCCTCTAGGCACGCAAATTAAGCCTCTAAAAGTATACAATTTTAATCATTTTATTTTCAAGCATTCTTGTGTGCACCTTTAACGTTGAAAAGTTATAATTGTATCAGCTTAGAACATTGACACAAAATCACACCAAGCGTCGCGATTCCGAAAAAAACCCGTTACGTTGTGGTTCCTGATCTATGTTCCATAAACCAGCACGTTTATGGTTACGCTGATCACAAATGGTCTCTGTAACATTTTGGTCTGCAAATGGATATTTTTTACTGATAAACACTAAATTTTCTAAATAAAACCGCACCATTAATGCCTATTGTGTCAACAGCGCCTCACAGCTCAAAATAATACTTAATATATCAATTTAACATTTTGATGGGCAGTATTTTTCAAGATATTTTAATTTTAGAGGACTACGTTTTGTATATTTATCACTGAATTTCAATTCGCCGGCCTGACCATTAAAGTGCTAATAGTAAAGAGAATTACAGTGTGCATCTGCAGAGAGAATGGTATTTTTGAAAATGTACCACTAGAATGACTGGCTCGATTACCGAGCCAGTGACTCTAGTGGTAAATATTCAAAAATACTCTTCAATAGGGATTTCAAATAGCCATGTCTGAAGACCACTGCAAACTTGTTTTTGGTCAGTTTGACCATTAAATGGTTAAGTTGACACAAGAGATGTTAAATACACATTCACACCAGATTATTTGAAAATAAAATGATTAAAATAGTATGCTTTTAGAGGTGTAATTATTGTATCTCAATTCAGCGACACGAAATAAATCGCAATTTATAATGATTTTATTCCGTATAAATTATACAGTATAAATTTGTAGGCCTATATATTTTTCTAGTTGCGAAATTGAATTAGCAACTCGTATCTCTAATTCAATTTCACAACTTAAAAACTATTATTTTTATTTGATTGTAGTGTATTTATTATAAGATTTAGATAGTTTCATTACATCTAGGTCGGTAATTTAAAGCCGTGTTCTCACTAGAGTCTTAATCCGGAATAACGTGGAATGGCGTTATTCCCGATTAACTCTCTAGTGAGAACACGGTCTAAGCCTCTAAAAGTATACAATTTTTATAATTTTAGTTTCAAGTATGTTGGTGTGAAGATGTGCCTATAAATTGGCAATTACTTTGTCAACGCGTCAAATTTAATCCCGTGAATGGAATTAATTGTACATGTATTTTAATGCGTAGGTATTTACTACCAAATTACTTTTTGCAATATAATCTAAGGCCGCCTTCTCACTAGCGAGATAATCGGGAATAACGCCATACCTCGCTATGGCGGTACGCCGGTTAAGTCTCTAACGAGAACACGGCTTTAGGCCGTGTTCTCGCTAGAGACTTAACTGACGTAGAGCAATACTGAGGTATGGTGTTATTCCCGATTAACTCGTCAGTGAGAACGCGGCCTTATTTTTTCAATTCTAGAGAGGAGTACTTACGAACAAATGATTTATTCAGTGATATTGACTGTTGTTGTGTATATATTACTTTGCCGAATTTGCAACAACATTTGTGACAACTTTTTTTAAATGTTATAATTGAAAATATATCGTTTTTCATATTTCAATAAATGCTAACTTTCTTCACTCTTCAAAAATATTCGATAATCTTTGAAACTTTTCTTCAGCGTCATACGTGTGCATATCATTTCATCTATATGATGTGCATGCTGAATCAGCACAATCATTATAATTTCTAATAATTTTTAAAATAAATATATGACATTTGTTTTACTCTGGCATTTACAATTGTATATGACGTGCGTATTTACGATTTATTAATTTAATCACGTGTAATATTCATGATTTGGTTATAATCATTTGGTTCTGTTCTAGTGTATGTAATTTTCTTATAAACAAATGCCAAACGCAATTTTTTTTTGTTTTTAAACATAATTGTTTTGTAATTTTGTCAAGAGTCGCTAAAAGGTAAACAATCTTTGCATAGATTCTAAAGTACAACCTTCAAAACCTAATAGAAAAATTATTTTAGAGTAACCTTCAGGCGTTTTAACATTACATTTACAGACTCCAATTGCCAAGGTAACAACCATATACAGGTAATCTGTTGAATATCTTGAAACCAATTTACCGGGAACACATTCCTGCTACAGAGAGCAGCAGCTCCCAGACAAAATAGAATCGAAATGTTCCACATAATATTTTTAACTTACTAAATCAAATTTTTTTTCTAATTCGACCTTTCCGGGACAAAGGGCTAACTGAAAACTCGTCTGTGATAACGTTATTATCTTTTTTTGTTTTTGTAATCTGTGTGTTGTTTAATTTGCACGTAATTTAAAGCTTCCCTCTAACTGCATTGCGGACAAGATTTATGTTGTGTTTAGTTAAATTTAATCAGATGACTCATGTATGGCATTGCGCACCGATTTATTTCTAAATATTCTATGCTTCAATAGACGACAGATTAAAACTCTGGTCGAGAGAAATGGGAATGGACATATCCTGTTTATCGGTCAACCATATGACGTCATAATCAACTACGTGGCGTGTAGGATGGCGTCATAATCAATGACTTCATGAATGGCGTATATAAGACATCGCGAACGCTTAATTGATGACGGACTATGTTGTAGGAATTGTATGTCTTTACTATTATTAAACATGCTGTTGAATATTTTAAAACTAATTTGACTATGAGCTGTTGTTGTAGGCAGCAATAACACACAGTCAAATTTGTTTGAAAATATTCAACAGCTTACCTGTATAGTTTTTTAAGGAAATTGAGTTTCAGAAAGTGCAGGGACCGATCGATCCCAACGCGGGCGAAGTGTGGGTGGAGCTTAGCTAGAGATGGGTGCGTCAGGGCTAAAACTTGATTCCTCAAGTTCTATAATATGCCATGTACTTACTCACTCTCTAACTCATCCCAGTGAGTGTCCTGGAGTGCTGTGATAGATGCTTGGGCAGTCGAGGATCTTCACCGTTCTCTGTCTTCTGCCATATGCAGCGGCCTTAAGAGCTGCTGAGCAGTTCACTCCTGTATCGTGTCAACCCAGGCCTGCACCGCTCTGCATATGCATCGCTTGCTGGCGATGATGCCTTCGAGAATGACCTTGGACAAGTAGTCATGACGTAATACCTGCCCATACTAGCTGAGCTTACAACCTTTCACGCCTGCGAGTTGAGATTCTTGATTGCCTGTATAGGTGGTTACTTGCTGCCTAATAAGATCGTTTCTATTGGACTCCCTGTAAGTGGTGCGAATACACTTTCGATAACCCGTATCATCGTTCTGTGCCGAGTGTCCAATTTCCAGATCCATACAAGGGGGTGATATATAGGGTATTATTTCTACAATGCAACTAAAGTAACTGGTTTTTTGTTCAAATGATGTTTAGTTTTGACATGACCGAAGAGGCTAAATCCAATCCTTGTTTTAATTTCATTTGTCGAGCTGCCGTCTTTGCTCACGGTAACCCCAATCTATTTCACCATTCTGTCAGTTAATGTTTGCTGCCCAGTGTTGGTGAATAAGAACTTGCTTTTTTACTGAGCTGTCTTCCATTCCTTAAGCACCACTTCCTTTTCTAGTGCAGTGGTAATGTACTGGAGGTCTGTGTCGCTGCCTTAAATAAGGCCAATATCATTAGTATAACACAGATGACAGAATGACTGTCCTCCGATGGGAATAGAGGTGTGGAAGTTGTAAAGGGTCTCCTCCATGATGTTAAACAGGTATACGTTGAATAACACTGGGAAAAGTAAACAACCTTGGTGTACTCAGACTGATGTCTAGAATGTTAGGTTTTGTTGCCCATGGAAAGCGCACAAGTCGAGTTTGTATAGAGTGCTTCTGTCACTTCCTTAATGCTGTTGTCAACGTTGTAGTTGCTCCTCACTTGCCACGCGGCTTCGTGCTTTCTTGATGTTGATGAAATGTTGATCGTGGCCACGCTGGTGATGGAGATGTTCACTGCCAATAGATTGATGTTGAATACATGTGCTGATGAACTCCTCTTGGGTACTCAGCACAGCATTTCTTAAATAATAAAGAAGCTGGCGTATCGGATGACAAACACGACTGCTGATTAAATATTTGAAAATTACCATTGGCATTCCTGCAAATTAGCCATATTAAGTTAAAGACAACAAAACCACTTTCCCGATTTTAGGATGTCGAGTAGAAGTCCAAAATACATTGGTAAGTTAAACATCAACGTTCACCATTTGTGCAAACATGTTCAACTACCACACCAGATATATTCCTGATAATGCAGCCTATTGGGCGGGTGCTGGAACAAGAATGGCACCATACGGCCCGGTATTGGCCCAGTACCCACCCAGCAGCACGCATTGTCATGAATGTTAGTTCGAGATAGAGTCGATTGATGGACAAGTATAGACAGTTGCCAGTTGACGATACATTCTCCCTGCTATATATGTCCGCATACGAATGGATCAAATCAACACATGCCTGTGACTCGCATTGAGTCTCTCTTATGGGGTATGGTGGATCTAATCCTGTTTGGACCTATGCATGGGGCATAGTGCATGGCCGATTGACAATATGCCAGACATAATAAAAGATCCTGGACAGAGAATAGTTATATGTTAATCGTATGGCTACGAGCCATATATGTTTGAGGTTGCCTTCTCTCATAACTCATAACGCGGGTTACTGGGTCAGTATCGGGCCAGTACGGGCCGCATTGGTCCAGTCTTGGTCCAGTATCAGCCCAGTAACCAGCATAATCTTGGTAACAGAGCGTATCCTCAAAGTAATGTATATTTCTAATAGCACGAAGTTGATCACTTATTTCCTATACATTTTTCTATATATAATTATTGTATATAATTATTGTATATAAATCACATATCGCTAGGAAATATATATATATATATATATATATATATATATATATATATATATATATATATATATATATATATATATATATATATATATATATATATACATACAAATGTAAAATACCATACTTATTTATACGCCAAGAAAATAACTGAACATGTATCTATAATAACGAGTATTGTATATTCATTCATATCATCTGAATACATTTTAAAATTACGATTTCTGTTAGTGTGTTGGTGTTTTCGTAGTTTAAAATTACACAGATTAACAGCCAGCTAGCTTATCTTATTGTATGACACGTCATTTACCATCTTCCGTTTGAAATTCTAATACATCTATTTCTTTGTTGCCGAGGATGTCGGTATGTGGTTTACACGCATTGATCCGTGCCATGGGTTAAAACGTTGCACCTGTTAATTTTTAGCTTTGTTCAGATACCCAGTCGGGGAATAGACCGCTCCATTTTTAGCTATGCCTCGCCCCTCTCTAGCTAAGCTCCACCCACACATCGTTCGTGTTGGGATCGATCGATCTCTGAACTGCCTTCATATCAATTTCCAGAAAACTATACAGGTAAGCTGTTGACTATTTTGAAACTAATTTGACTGGATGCTATTGCTGCCTATGGTAGTTTCAAAATATTCAACAGCATGTTTATTAAATAGTAGAGACGTACAATTCTTACAACGTGTCGGACATTTAAGAGTTAAAGACGGGCCATATGGAATCATATATGGCGTTATGATTATGGCGCCATCCTACACGCCGCGTACCTGTTTATGACGTCACATGACGTCATTACTATGGAAAGGTCCATTACTCTGATTACCCTGATCGTATATGAATGAATGAATGAATGAACGAATTAATTAATTAATTAATTAATTAATTAATTAATTAATCTTTATTCACATTAGGTCATCTGATATGAGAACGCCGAGAGTATAATCGGATAACGGTGGCACGTGGTACAAATTCTACTCGATTACTCCTCCTTCGAGCGAGAGTAAAGGTGCACGAATGTGTAGACAGGTAAACCAACCACGTGATACCTTTAATCGGAGTACCTCGTTAACCTATCCGAAGGTTCCCTTGGCCTCGATTTGTTAACCGTCTGGCTGCTGGATTTCTGCAGACTACATTTTTCATGCCGTTTAACTCAGAATATGCTGAATATTTGGAAAACAATTTGACTGAATGTTGTTGGTGGCTAAGTCGCCACTAACTTTCAGTCAACTTGTTTTCAAAATACTCAGCATGTCCAGAGTTATTGTCTATTGTAATAATTGTGCGGTGGCTTGCCGCAGTCAAGCAGTTAATCAAGCTTTAAAATAATTATAAATAATTTAATATGAACTTAACTCAATAACATGAATCAGGAGTACTAATGGACCTTTCCATTTTAGTCATGCCCCGCCCATCTCTAACTTAGCTCCACCCACACCGTGCTCGTGGAAATAATTTGACTGGTTGCTGTTGCTGCCTATGGCAATACATAACATGTTCAAGCTATAGATTGCAGGGTTCAGACGTTAGCTTACACGACTTCCCAATTTCGCTTCTGCAAAACCTCTAAATCGGTGGTAGATGCTTGCCTAACTGGTTTTCTCCAGACGTTGTGTAGCAACGTATTAATCAAGAATGCAGCTTAGCGCAGTGGACCGTGATCCCCTTGTAACGCAGATCACTGGGCGGCTACTAGAACAACTGGACGGATCCTGTTTTAGCTATACCCAACTTCAAACGCTGTCCATGTTGTGGTCGATCGAAACCTGAACTCCCTGAATCTCAATTACCAAAAACCTATACAGGTAAGCTGCCGGGCTGCTGTTGATGCCAAGATAGTTGCAAAGTATTCAACAGAATGGTTGCCATGTAGTAGAGACATACAATTCGTACATATTGACATACTATTAAACGTCTATGACGGACATAGATGCATCGTTCGTTGCGTAATTACTTGCCACGTCAATCTACAAATGACGTGATTCATTACGTTGTCATATATTTGGCTGACAGCTTGAATCCCCCCTATTATCCAGTGAGTCTCGAGGAAAATCAAAATTATGTCAATAAATATAATCCTGGAGACAAATTGGAGGGGTAGGTGTCGGGTGTAGGAATGCTTTTTGTTCACCATTTTAACATACTTTGCGGGTGCTCAATCAAAGTAAATTGGATGCAATGTTAAAATATTGAGCTTGACTTCCGAGCCCGAAAAACAAAATCACCGACATACAGCTCAGCAAAAACGACACAGTGACTATGCAAGAAGTCTTTAATGGTATACATCCAACAAATAAATAAAGTACACTTCAGCTATGGTTCGACGAACCAATACTAGAAGAACGGTTGAAGATAATGTGGAAAACCTGCCTTCAACCTTTTCAGCTCAAGCCAAAGATAGGAACTTCCGCATAAAATGGCATTACAATTCATAGAAAACCACATGAGTTGCTTTTAATAAGCAACATACAGACCACAATCCACAATTTACATGTGTGTGGTTTCGCCTGATAATGCAAGCGCCCACGCATGACCTTGTCACCCTCAAACGACAGACGAAGGCGTTCTTTTCTTTATCACGTTCATCCATCTCTACTTGCCAATATGCGCTGGTCAGGTTGAGCGTGCTGAACCAAGAGGCACTTGCAAGGGAATCCAGGACGTGGTCTATGCGTGGGAGGAGATAGGCGTCCTTGATGATGCAGTCGCTTAAGCGTCAGTAATCAATATCAAAGCGGAACGGGAATATAGGGCTGGCCCATAATAAGGTGGATGGTTCAATCACACTGAACTGTAACATTTCTGTCACTTGCTGATGTGCTTCCTGTTACTTACGAATGGGGAGGCGGTGGAAGCCTATTTTATGGGACGGTGGTCTCCTGTATCAATATTATAGTGTAGCAAGTGAGTCTTGCCAAGGTCTCAGTGGCAGCTGGGAGAAGCTTTGAGCTCAAAATGCATGCCATAGACTTGTAGTGCCTGCTCGTCATTCACTCCTTCGGTCGTGCAGCAATGGAGGTCCTGTAAACGGCCGTGAGTGTTCGGGCAATGCATCGTAAATCCGGGAGATGAGGATGGTAACGGTGGCTTCAGCGCCAACAGTGGCGAGAACGTCAGTACCTTGAATGGTGAAGTAACAACGAAGGGAGCTAGTGTGGGGAAGACGTTCAGTTCCATATCAGTGGAGGCGGAGGCAAGGAGGAAGCGTGTGTATCCACTATAATCTTCACTACACATACTGGGCATCCATCAGTCTGTGGTGACGGTCTCCGGGCTTGTGACACCGTCTCCTAGCGTGGGACTGGTGCTCCTCCACAAATAATTGCTGACCAGAGTGATCAGCTGTCTCCTTGGAGATGCGTAAGTCCGGCTAGACATTTCAAGCATGGCTAGGTGCCTGTGCACGGCTAGAAGCACCGATGTGGTTGCTTCGTCCCCAGTGGCTGGTACACCAGTCTCGTCTTCGTCACGCGCTGAAGGGAGCTCGAGGCGCAGTGAGGCCCTGACGACTGTGTGCACCTTTCCAGGGCACGGAGTGGGTCACACACGTTTCAGCGTTCTTATTCTTTTTCGGCTTCACGCGTTCTCCTCAGCCTGATCATGGCAGGGGGTGTCGATGAGTACGTTGAGTACGATGAGTATCTGCAGAGGTGGTCTCAATAACATGAGTGGCCGAATTAATAGTGCCGAGCCGCCGACCATTCGAGTTGTGATTGAAAGGGTTCCTGCGGCGAGGTGGGTCGCTGTAAGTGTCCCAGTAGTGTTGTTGATGGTGGCGGTGGTCGTAGCCACTTTTTACCATTATCCCTTTAAAAAAAAGAAATCCAGTGGTAAATTTGCAAAAATGGTCTTCTAAAATTAAAATATCTTGAAAGATATTGAACATCAAATTTTGAGCGCATTAAAATACTGTTGACACATGTGGTTGAGGTAATCAGTTTGTCCATCAGTTTGCCCAAACAGGTGAGAAGAACTTATTTTTTGCAAGGGTCGCCTTGTTTGCCCAAAAAGTCTTACGGTTTTTTCCATGAGGAGTTTGACAAATTAGGTGTTAGGGGGTACGGACACAAGTTGGCTCACTTAGGTATTATGAGCTGAATTAGTATATGTATTCTAGAGTGAGATACCTCTAAAATCTGTATTTACGGAGGGTAGACCTGACCTGTTATTCCAGAGGCCCTCACAAAAACATATTATATAGGTGTGCATATAGCCAAATAGATAGAGAAGTCCGTGAGATCGCCCTATGCGCATGCGCGGCCATGAGTGGTTGTCTGCACTAGCGCGTTAACGTATGGAGACTTCGACGGTGTAGGCATTTTCCTGTGACGGAGCCCCACGCGAGGCACTTTCCTCTCGCAAACCAATAATTTTTGGCCCGCCTGAGGCAGATATAGTTTATATTAAATCAACCGACGTGCCCTGCCCGGACCCTCCCCCACAGTAGTACCTTCCACGATACGCCCTATATATGACTAGATCGGCCAGGTACCTCTGGCGAGATTTAAGAAAAACACACCACTCTTTTTGTCTTCATGTACACGTTTAAATAAAGCAGCAAACGAGTACCATTGTTTGACTGTTTCCTTACAAATAGTAAATTAATAGTAAATTGTGTCGGCACCGCTTTCTCCATCTTTACGATGACTGCCATACTCACTGGTGATACGAACATCCGGGATGAAACGGTACTGTGCAATTTCCGCAGCAATGGCTGCACAACCCCACTGGAGCGTGATCGTTCCACCGGCCCTAGAGAAAGAGCCACGCGTACCCCTGGCGGCTACAGCACACACATACAGAGCCACATTTTACAATGTAACTGTAGTAAAGCAGTGAAATTAGTATTATCATCATCATTATCATCATCATAATGACCGTCGTCGTCGTCGTCGTCGTCCTCGTCGTCGTCGTCGACCCGTCGTCGTTGCCGAACTCTCGTCGTCGTAACTATTATTGTTCGATTTGTAATTCTGTCTGTCGGTCTGTCTCTGTCTGTCTATCACTTTCGTGACAAAACTGCCAAAAACCTGGTTGTTCTTATGTTGCAACCACTCTCTCACTAAAGCGCGTGTACTCGCATTCGCACACACCCACACGCGCGTACTACACCATCAATGCACGCACATAGACATACACACACGAACACCGGTTATTCGCATTGTAATGAGAAATTTAAAGAATAGCTACCGTATTACATCTCATGGTCTTTTGTTTGTTTGCTTAGGGCTTCCCCTAATAAAAAAAATAGCCCATAAGCCTATTATGGTCTTTAAAAATAGCTCTCACACCTCTTTTGTATGCACTGGCGTACGGGCGGACGGGCGGGGGGACGGGCGAATGGATGGACGGCGGGATGGACGTATGGACGGACGGACTTGAGGATGGACGTGCGGGCGATTAGGCAGGTGGTGGGCTGGCGGGCGGGTAGGTGGACAGGCAGGCAATACCCGCTTCCGCTTAAGTGGCGAGAGTAGTAAGGAAAACACAAACACTCGAAGCTTGTTATATATGAGGAGTTTAATTACCCAGACCAGGAGCCACATTACCCAATTGAATGTGGTAAACACATGGCCTCACAAGTTTCTCGCGAAGGAAACTGCTGTGGGCTAGGCGTACATCCGTGAGCTTCGGGCAAACACTGCCCGCTGTCTAGGTCAAATTTCCACACTATAGGACGACTAATTTCTAAACCTAAGAATAAATAATAATTATTATTATTATTATATATTAACTGTATATATTTGAAAATTTTGTATGTACTTTCACTATGAAAAATAAAATATTGGAACTAAACTAAACTAAACTGGAATAATTTGTTTACACCTGAATCCTGAATTCGCGGCCAAAGTCACGGTAAATATAGACATACAGGTGAGTTTTTAAATGTTTTGAAACCAATTTGACTGCGTGTTAGGCAGCAACATCCAGCCGTCAAATTAGTTATACAATATTCAACAGAATGTTGATTATATAGAAAAGACATACAATTCGTACACTTGGCGCACTATCCAATGCTCATGGTGGAGTTAGATACGTCATTCATTATACATTTTGATTCTGACGTCAGCTAACATGTGGCCTGGTTGAATGACGTCATACACTTGAGTAATATCTCATCCATTCATTTGTAGAAATGTGTACAGATGATTACTTTAATAGAAGTGGCAAATTCATATTAATCAAATACGTAATGGACCGTTCCAGTTTTTGTCCCCGCCATCCTCTAGCTAAACTCCGCCCACAACGCCCGCGGTGGGATCGATCGATCCCTGAACTCCCTGACTATCAATTTCCAGAAAACTGTACAGATAAGTTGTTAAATATTCAACATAATATTTATTAAATAGTAAAGACAT
Organism: Chaetoderma sp. LZ-2023a; assembly: GCA_034401795.1. Lineage (NCBI taxonomy): Eukaryota > Metazoa > Mollusca > Caudofoveata > Chaetodermatida > Chaetodermatidae > Chaetoderma > Chaetoderma sp. LZ-2023a. The sequence goes on from CM067360.1 coordinate 131,280,213, forward strand.
ACAATTCGTACAACAACGCATAGTCTATCTTCAATTCTGCGTACGTGACGTAGTTATCTACGTCATTCATACCGTCATAATGACGTCATTGATTATGATGCCATTCTACACACCACGTAGTTAATTATGACGACATATGATGGATGTATAAAGTGGATAGGACTATTATCCGCATACGTTCCTTGCAGTAGTTTTGAGAATTGCCCATTGGCAGGCCAAGTGAAAACTATTTTTGAAAATTACCACTGGAATGACTAGCTCGGTAACCGAGCCAGTCATTCCGATGGTCAATTTTCAAAAATAATCTTCACTTGGCCTGCAATTAGACATTCGATAAGCACATATTTTAATTCGTTGACAAAATTTCGTCAGCTTTGCTAGAGGTGGGCGCGACATATCTAAAACTGGAAAAGTCCATTGTGTATTATTGATGGGTGTACATGTTAAGAAACCTTATGTTGGATATTTAGAATCGAATTTGCCTGTGAGATGTTATGCTATAGGCAGCAACAGACCACAGTTAAACAGTTGTACAATATTCAACATCTGACCTGTATGTAGGTACCTTGACACCGAGAGGGAGGGAGAGGGGGGTTGGATGGAGAGGGATAGAGAAGGCGGGTGGATTGTGGAAGTGCGGGAGCGGATGGGGGTGGGGGAAAGAGTAAAAGTGAAAGTGATGGAAGGACGGACGGACGGACTGATGGACGGACGGACGAACGGACGAACGGACGAACGGAAGAACGGACGAACGGACGAACGGACGAACGGACGAACGGACGAACGGACGAACGGACGGACAGACAGACTGAGAGACAGCTAGGTGGAGAAAGAGGGAGGGAAGGAGAGGGGTGGAGGGAGAGAAGGATGAGGGAGTGGGGAGGGCTGAGGGAGCCGGGATATATTGTGGCAGGGCAGGGTGGATGGCGATGCAGAGAGAGCATAAGAGGAAGCGATGACTATTTACAGAGTGATATGAATGGGAGAGTGATCAAGCGATAGAGAGAGAGAGAGAGAGAGAGAGAGAGAGAGAGAGAGAGAGAGATATGGAGGGAGGGAGGGAGGAGACCGCGCGAGAGACCGAGAGAGAGAGAGAGTGTGTGAGGGAGAGAGAGGGAGGGAGAGAGGGAGGGAGAGAGAGAGTGGGAGAGAGAGAGAGAGACCGCAAGAGAGAGAGAGAGTGTGTGTGAGGGAGGGACGGGGTGAGGGAGGGAAGGAGAGAGAGTGGGAGAGAGAGACCGCGAGAGCGAGAGAGTGAGTGTGAGGGAGAGAGGGGAAGGGAGGGGGGAGGGAGGGAGAGAGGGAGAGAGAGAGAGAGAGCGAGCGAGAGAGAGAGAGAGAGAGAGAGAGAGAGAGAGAGGAGAGAGAGAGTGAGGGAGGGAGAGAGGGAGGGAGAGAGAGAGCGCGAGAGCGAGAGAGAGAGAGAGTGTGAGGGAGATAGAGGGAGGGAGGGGGGAGGGAGGGAGGGACGGAAGGAGGGAGAGAGAGAGAGAGAAAGAGAGAGAGAGAGAGAGCGAGAGAGAGAAAGAGAGAGAAGGTGGGCGGTTGAGATGGCGGGCGGAGGGAGGACGAGAGAGACGGGGAGGGAGAGGGATTGAGAGCGGGAGGGCGTGAGATGGAGAGAGAGGGAGACCCCGCAGTGTGCTTGGATTTGAATTCTTTAAAGACGCCCTTTTTGCACGGGACATTTTTATGCCATTATATGCATAAACACGCCTTTTAAATTAGCTTGAAAATAGAAAATAACTTGTGCTGTATGCCAACAGACTGTGTCACAACCTCCCAGCTCAAAATAGCTTAAACTATTGCCAAAGTAAAAACATAAACATATATATTAGTACAATTTTGAACATGATGTAGAGAAATATTTTGTTGATTATGTTGGAATTCAATTGAATCAAAGCCACTGCTTCCCGCATCCTATCAAACTAAGTCCAAACTATTCAATAGCCCGTTTTATTTGTTTTATTTTTTAATATTGTAATTTATTTCTAAGATGTACATGTACACACACCAATAGTGCGGGAGATAATAGCTATCTTTGGCTTCAAAGAGTCAAAATAGAAACGATAATGGTTGTGTCGTCTAATATTGTATGCAGACTATACATACTTAGGCTTACCTATATATCACGATCTTCTAAATGCACAGCGACTGTACGATATACATATGGCATTATATATGGACTTATAGCTCATCCAGGTATGCCTACGTGCCATGATTGGGAGCTCGTAATCAGCTCATGACATCGTGTCGTGATAAACATGATGCGCAACGATAGCTCTACTATGTGGACTGAAATAGGGAACAGATTTTCAACCAGGATACTGATAGCAGAAAAATGAAGAGCATGAAGCTAACCAATCAGTCACCATGGAGTAGACACGATCAATATGGCATAGCTTCGTCACGAACCTTAAATGGAACATAAGGACCGAAAGTCTCTGAATTATCTGTCTTATTCACTTGAGTAAATATTGAGCTACAATGGAGAATTTCAGTTTATCCATCGCTCATATGACGTCAAATTCAACTACGTGATGTGTATGATGACGTCATAATCAATTAAGTCATGGATAACGTAGATACGTTCGTCACAAACGCTTAATTCATGCCGGACTATGGGCTTGTGTACGAATTGTACATTTTTATTATTTAGGAAACGTGTTATTGAATATTTTGAAACTAATTGACTGCAGCTAAAACTGTTATCCATTAGAGTAACATTTTGTTTACTTTTACCTGAAGCCGTTGCTGCGAGAGAGAGAGAGAGAGAGAGAGAGAGAGAGAGAGAGAGAGAGAGAGAGAGAGAGAGAGAGCGAGAGAGAGAGAGAGAGCGAGAGAGAGAGAGAGGGGAGGGAGAGAGGGGGAGAGCGGGTGGGAGGGAGGGAGAGAGGGAGGGAGAGAGAGAGGGAGAGAGAGCGAGCGAACGAGAAAGAGAGAGAGAGAGAGAGAGAGAGAGAGAGAGCGAGAGAGAGAGAGAGAGAGAGAAAGAGCTTAAAAGAGGGAGCGTATCTTAGTTTAAATTGCTCATGTCCCATTAAATATAGAACATTTGCATGAGATATGAGATGCATGGGGCTGTCCGTTTAATTTACTCAGCACGCAATGTTACCCAGTGCGCAATGCTACTCAACATGCAATGGCCTGACTCCATAATCGTTACAACTATTGGACACCATATTCGTTTAGTCTATTGTATGTGCAGGCCAAAATTTCTCAAAACAAAGGACCCCGCGACTTGCAAATGGCCATTTGTCAGTCAGCTCTGGAAGCATAAACACATAAAATGTAGCCACGGCAGTATTTCAACAGTGCCCAGCACAAGTTGAAGATTTTGGATCTCCGGGTGATGATGTTTTCTACCACGTCGATGGTAAGATTAATGATGTAATGGGTTGCTGCGACAACCTCTTACCAAAGACACAGTAGCACGATGATCGTCGGCTCGCCTCGTTGCTAGTTGGATTGCAACGAGATTTATCAATGACGATCGGGCCTATCTGACTGATTGGAAGATTCCCGGCTTCGGTGAAGTATTGCTCTTCACTCTGGAGTCCCTACTCAAACACAACCAAACTATTGTCCTGCTTTTGCAAGATGAAATATTTATTACTGATTTACTCTAACTGTACATTCTAAGATAAAAAGACTTTGATAATTTACTGATAAAAGACTTAGATACCTTCGACGGTATACTATCTAGTGTGATCTACACCTTAGCTAACGCAGCATCGATGATGACTACGGAACCCTGGTGTTGGCTTGATTGATCCTATAAACGGCAAAGTGCCTTATTTATACACTTCAGCAACTCTGAAGTTCTATACATATTACGATATATAGTTATATACATATCGTAATATTTATTCTTTGTTCTAATGATTCTTCTAGGTAGGTTTTAAGCACAGCTTGACTGGTCTAGATAATCAGTCCGCCAATCACCGTCTGCTTATCCCCTCCTAGAAGCTTCTATCTATTAACCGTTGGTCGTCTTGACCAATCCGCGATCATCTATATTTCGATTCTTACTTTGAAACTTGTTCTTTCTAATTCTCTGCCAGAGAGTTTGATCGACGCTCATTGATCATGACGTCATTCTTACCAATCAAACTCTGGGCTTCTCTTCTATGGAGATACTGCTACACATAGGCAAAGCGGTGTTGGCTGGTTCTGATTTGATGCGATCTGTCAGCTAACTAACAACATTATGGAATGTGTTGTTGTAGCATGCCATTGAGTGATTGACACATAGTTGATATACAAATTTCGATTGTGTTATTAATTCCTACAGGACGCTACAATGTCCATGTCCTGCCCATTGCCTATCGTGAATAAGCCTGTAGGATACGATCGTTAATAGGCACATGAGCTGTATGATCTCATTGCCAGCTGGTGTTGTTCTATTCTCGTATGAGCGAATGCCTATCGTCATCAACTATAGTCAGTTTGTCACGTACGATTCCATCGATTCTTATCCCTGGATTATTTCCTAAACTTCTGATCAAAACGACTGCTGAATAATATAAAAGGGTGTGCTGATTCCGCAGCAACAACTTTTATCTCAACTATTTCCAGATGCACATCAACTCAGAACCGGAGGTCCTATTCTATTCAATTCTATTATTTAAACTTGGATGCTAAATATCATCCATCAATCCTTATCAGTTTCGACTCAGTTTCGCCGAAACTGAAACGGTACATCATCAGCTGATATCACCCAGTACTATAATACATAACTAAATAACCATGTATATAGAGTAACGCGGTCCATTAGCTCACCTGGTATTTTCAAATATGAATTTCATTTAGGACTTACTCGTAAATATAAGATATCCAGTGGGGTCATGACTTCCCACAAGACATTCCCATATCTACAAAGTGTGTTTAGGTCAGGAGAAAATACGAGAAAGCGTTTATATACTGTGACAATAATAACACCATTCAGTTAAATTATTGTTAAAATAATTAATAGCATACAAATCCGAAAGAAAATTGTTGCTGAAACATCTTGCAGTTTAAATATTCTAAAATAATCAGCATACCTTTCAATTGAATCGCGTTGCGGATTTGAAGACCAATTTGACTAAGTTGTCGATTACTATGGCACCAAGAAAACACGTTTAATTACTGTCCATTCTATCTAGGTAGAATGAGTATACGCCTAGATACAATATGCCTGCGCGACGGAAATATTTAGCAAATCTATCCTGAGTACATGTGTGTACGATCACTGTATTTCAAATAGATGCGCAGTCCGTCAATGAAACCTACACGCTGTTTGGTAATTATTCATTCTTGTCGAGAAAGCGTATAGATGTAACGACCCAATAACCAATTTGACCTGTCTGTAAATGGTGCAGGACCGTTTGTAAATAGTGCAGACCCATAAACCAATTTGTTATCGGTGCGCCCGTTTGTAAACGGTGCATGCCATATAAATATTGGCTATCGGCGCGCCGGTTTGTAAATGCCGCAGGCTCATATGACAATTCGTGATCGGCGCGCCCGTTTGTAAACGGCGCAAAGCCCATATGTCAATTGGTTATCGGCGCACTCGTTTGTCAACGTCAAACTTGCGCCACGTGGCAATACATACATCCATTCAGTAACTCCGTCTTACTCATCATTTCATCAATCCATGCAGTTGTTCAGACACCTCTGTCCGTACGCGTATGTTGCTAATGTATGTGTTCGTCTGTCAATCCGTCTGTTCGTTCATTCACTCATTCCTTCAATCGTTTAGTCAATAATTATGCAAGCAAAAGAATGAGGGCGTATAGGATTGTATATACATCAGCAAGCACGGGATAATTGCATTGATTGACGCCGCTGATTAATCCATTGTCTTTGCGATTACACGTAACGTCTGTCTGTACTTAAAGGGGAACACAAGAAGGGTCACCATTTTTTGCATAAAACACAGTTGTATCGTAGAGCACATATTTAACCTACTGTGGAAAACTTTCTTGCGACATTTATATATAAATCCTTTTAAAATGGTGTTAAAACTCGCTATGTTACTATAAATTTCTGCGAGTTAATTAAACCTATGACGTGATCCCATCCGACAAGTACCACGATAACGGCACTCTAAAGACAAGAGTGCATGTATTTGGATGTTGATATCTATATCGGTGATAACGCTATCGACATCATTTATATATATACAGATTGAAGAGATTAAGAAATGTATCATACCATCGCACATTTATGGAATATATTTGCTATTTTCATACACTAGTTGCCGAACCTTAAGATGGCCATTTTCTATGAAGATACACGCTAATTGCATGAATATTACAATATCTCAGTAATTTGTTAGGCTAGTATGAAAACATAAGTACCTAAAGATAGACTGGATGTTTGTAAGAACTATTTAAACTTTCATATTAATAGATGAAACTTTAATAACATTATCTGCCGTAGAGCCAGTAAGAGTGTTGATTAAAAAAATGCAATTATATTGATATGCCTATACTATCGCGTCATTCATTTATTTCAAGATCAAAACTTGATGTCAAAATCGACACCATCAGAAAATTCATACAGAGACTGTTATTATGTATTCTTAAACATTTCCGCAAATGTAGTTTATATATTCCTAACACCGTTGATGAGAACCCCCTAATATAAAATTGCGATAGCGTTGGATGACATCGAGAAAAACGTTTAACTTATGGCGTCATACGCCTCACCCGGGAATAGAAATGTAACTAATGTATCACATATTTAAATGTAACTAATGTATCACATGTTTAAATGTAACTAATGTATCACATGTTTAAATGTAACTAATGTATCACATGTTTAAATGTAACTAATGTATCACATATTTAAATGTAACTAATGTATCACATGTTTAAATCTAACTAATGTATCACATATTTAAATGTAACTAATGTATCACATGTTTAAATGTAACTATTGTATCACATGTTTAAATGTAACTAATGTATCACATGTTTAAATGTAACTAATGTATCACATGTTTAAATGTAACCAATGTATCACATGTTTAAATGTAACTAATGTATCACATGTTTAAATGTAACTAATGTATCACATGTTTAAATGTAACTAATGTATCACATATTTAAACGTACCTAATGTATCACATGTTTAAATGTAACTAATGTATCACATGTTTAAATGTAACTAATGTATCACATGTTTAAATGTAACTAATGTATCACATATTTAAATGTAACTAATGTATCACATGTTTAAATGTAACTAATGTATCACATGTTTCAATGTAACTAATGTATCACATATTTAAATGTAACTAATGTATCACATATTTAAATGTAACTAATGTATCACATGTTTAAATGTAACTAATGTATCACAAATTTAAATGTAACTTCTGTATCACATGTTTAAATGTAACTAATGTATCACATGTTTAAATGTAACTAATGTATCACATGTTTAAATGTAACTAATGTATCACATATTTAAATGTAACTAATGTATCACATGTTTAAATTTAACTAATGTATCACATGTTTAAATGTAACTAATGTATCACATATTTAAATGTAACTAATGTATCACATGTTTAAATGTAACTAATGTATCACATATTTAAATGTAACTAATGTATCACATATTTAAATGTAACTAATGTATCACATATTTAGATGTAACTAATGTATCACATGTTTAAATTTAACTAATGTATCACATGTTTAAATGTAACTAATGTATCACATGTTTAAATGTAACTAATGTATCACATATTTAAATGTAACTAATGTATCACATATTTAAATGTAACTAATGTATCACATGTTTAAATGTAACTAATGTATCACATGTGTAAATGTAACTAATGTATCACATGTTTAAATGTAACTAATGTATCACATGTTTAAATGTAACTAATGTATCACATGTGTAAATGTAACTAATGTATCACATATTTAAATGTAACTAATGTATGACATGTTTAAATATAACTAATGTATCACATGTGTAAATGTAACTAATGTATCACATATTTAAATGTAACTAATGTATCACATGTTTAAATGTAACTAATGTATCACATGTTTAAATGTAACTAATGTATCACATGTTTAAATGTAACTAATGTATCACATATTTAAATGTAACTAATGTATCACATATTTAAATGTAACTAATGTATCACATGTTTAAATGTACCTAATGTATCACATATTTAAATGTAACTAATGTATCACATGTTTAAATGTAACTAATGTATCACATGTTTAAATGTAACTAATGTATCACATGTTTAAATGTAACTAATGTATCACATATTTAAATGTAACTAATGTATCACATATTTAAATGTAACTAATGTATCACATATTTAAATGTAACTAATGTATCACATGTTTAAATATACCTAATGTATCACATATTTAAATGTAACTAATGTATCACATATTTAAATGTAACTAATGTATCACATGTTTAAATGTAACTAATGTATCACATGTTTAAATGTAACTAATGTATCACATAGTTAAATAGCGAAGATATATATATCTAATTTGAGAACAGAGCTTACAATTATATTTTTGAAAACGTTACGGTCTGTAGATTCATTTAATACAAAGTAGCATAGAGGGTCTGGTGTTTCCCTTTAAAGATCAACGTCATTAATTAGAAGTCTAATAACGCAAGGATTAAATAACGTGACTAACATTGAGGAGAATTCACGTGTTATTGGATATTTTCCTAAACACTTTAACTAATGCTCACATTTATTAAAGACATTTTAAATCTTCTCATAGAAAATATCCATTCGCAGAGCAAGAGATTATTTTGGAAAACTCAACAGCACTTATTTATGCACACTTTAAAACCGTACTTTCATTCTAACAATGTCTGCGTCACACCTCGTTCAGTGATTGGCCACGCATGTCATACACAGATTCAGCAAATGACCATCACCTTGTTTGCTAGACAGTGTTTTTGTCAGTAAGACATATCAAATAAATTAGCCCAGTGACTGAAAATTAATCCTTGATCTACGATGCGATACGATCCGGTTTTATTACACCCAGATCAGGTGTACAATGATATATGGGGAGGATATATAACGTTTATTAGGTGCATACGGATGGGTCGTTATCATTATTAACAGTAGAAATCATACGGTCGTAATAGTCGTCATTGTTGTTGTTGTTGTTGTTGTTGTTATTATTGTTGTTGTCGTTATTGTTGATGATGGTGTTGTTGTTTTTGTTGCTTTTCTTGTTGTCTTCTGTGCCATGGTTGTCGTCTTCATTGTCGTAGGCCTTTCTATCTTTGTCCTTGTTGTTGTTGTTGTTGTTGTTGTTGTTGCTGTTGTTGTTGTTGTTGTTGTTGTTGTTGGTGGTGGTGTTTTCATTGGTCTTTAAATTCCTGGGGTATAAGCTTAATAGTCACAGGTAAATAAGTAGTGGTATTCATCTCCTATGTCATTATAGGCACACAGGTTACACTTCCGTTTATCTCTTGGTATCCCTTCCCAACGTCCCGTTCCAATTGGTAAATAATGGATTGCCATTCGGAAGGCTGTAAGTGTAATTCTCTGCTGATCAGTTACACTGAGTAGGTAGTGTTCAGTTTCATATTTAGTTTTAAAAGCGCCATACGCTTTTTCCTTTCCATGAGTCTGACATTTCACTTTCCCATCCCTGTATATATTGACCTCTTATCCTCTGGTTGATATTTCTCAATATGTGGTTTATGTTGTGTGTGCTTTGGTATAGCCATAAGTAGCGGTATCCAGTTTCATCTAGAATACGTTTGACTTGTGCTACCCACCTGCACTGTGTCATGTTTTGTAAACAATCTGTAAACATATACGTATAGATCTTTGCTGAAAGTGTGGCTTCTTTTCCGTTGCTGATTTTTAGCCAGAAATTTAGCATACGTTGCTTGGCTTGTCTCAAAAGGGGCATTTACTCTAAGGGTCTGTCTAATCAAATTAATTTTAACCTTTCATGTTATTCAAATTTCTCTATCCCGATTGATTCGCAGCCATAGAGCGGAATTTAATTTATTAGCTGGTGAACAGCGCTAACTGGCGGTCGATTGCTATATCTAGCCTGCGCGTGTTTCTATGTAAGGACTATATTGCTGTGCGTGATTGTTCACATGTGCGTGCTTTTGCTTTTGAAGATGATTACAGTATCGCCGAGTCTTCCCAAAAGCCATAACTTTCGTTTTATCAATATTTACTTTTAATTTCTACCTGTCAGCGTATGTCCCCAAACTATCTAGAAGTTTTTGAAATTCATCACTATTTTCGCTCATAAGGATTGTATCGTCTGCATATATTAGTAATACTAATTGAAATAGTATCACCATATCATTATGTTGGCTTTGTAATGCAATAGATCTGCAGTTATTGTTTTCAAGGTATTTTCCAGGTCACTCAAATAGATCGAGAAGAGGATGGGAGATAGATATTCGCCTTTGCCTGATGCTACATTTGCACATAAACATTTTGGGTATTCCACCATTTACCTTAACCTTAGACTTTTTTTATACATGTTATATATTACCGGAAATACTTTACCATCTATATTATGCTTCATTCAATTTTCCCCATAAGCCTGTTCGCCATGCTTTGTCAAAAGCCTTCTCGAAAGCAATGAAAGCACAGAAAAGCTTTTTCTTTTTCTTTTTGCATATTTCAATTAATGAAGTTAATGTAAATATGTGGTCCATAGTCGAGGAGCTATCATTCACAAATCGGACAATCCGGTTAGATATTATGCAGGTAAAAAGTGTGCCTAAACAGCTTAGTAGTGCTATAGGTATGTAGTTTTTTGGTTCATTAAGATCCCGCTTTTTCTTGTGTATTAGTACTACGATCATTCCAGTTCACGTGTTCGGTATTTCTCCGCTATCTAAACCTATATTAAAGATATATGTATACATAATGATCATCATGTTCTTGGTTGCTTTCAGGTATTCATCAATAATATTATCTACGCCCGGTGATTTATTTATTTTCAGATCTTTAATAGCTTTACATATTTCTTCGTGGCTTATTGGGGCATCTAGAACTATGTTCACGTTGCTTATGTTTATGGGGTTAAATGTATCCTGGTGTAGGGTATCGCTCACATTTTCATTTATATTTTTAAAAGTATTCATACATAGTTGCTGTGTCTATTGGGCAGGTAGTATTAACCTACTGGTTAATTAGTTCCCAGTATGCTTTAGGATCATTATTACTGATTTCTAGATTTTTCTTTCGATACCTAATTTTATGTTGATTTATTGCTCTCATCTTCGTTCGTGTATATGCTTTACTAGCATCAATCATAGCGTGCCTACTTTCTGGATCTTTCATAAAACGGTTGTCTTTCCTAGCTTGTGTGTATTTTATTCCTGAACGTCGCCACTCTATGTTGTACCACGGTTTGTCGCTTCGGGGTTTTTCTTGTCTGTGTCGAGTCGCCCTTCAAATAATGTCTGTGTCGATTGTTCAAATATATCTGCAATATTAGTTACAATTTCTTGCAGAGATGTGTTGTTTAGGGTGTCATGAATGATTTGCGCATTTAACTCAACTAATTGTGGGTGCTCTTGAACACTTCAAACACATGTATCACGTTTTTCTTCGTTCCACTTAATGCCCAGTGGTTTAGCATTGTTTTAATGTCCGTGTGGAATATTATGTGATATCAATAGGTTATCTCCGCAATGTAAGGTTACGGTAAGTGGGCAGTGGAAATCAGATAACAAAAGGTCACATACTTCGAAGTCGATAACATATTTATAAAGAGGGAAAGTAGATATTACATAGTCAATAACATGTTTATCTTAGTTGGTTAATTTTCGTATGCCAATATCTTTGCCGGTTCTACCATTTCGTATACATAAGTTATTATACTTACATACCTCAAGTAGCCTAAAGCCTTATTTGCTTGGTCTGTGTTTGTCTTTAGAGAATCTTTTGTTTTAGCGATTTCTCGAGATAAGCTTACCAATAGAACATATTCGGATTTCGTCTCAAAGGTTTTGCACATAACTTACGACGCTGTTGTGTATGATCCAGCATATTCCTGCAGATTTTTGTACGTGCATTTAGTCTATACTTTCGAATTACAAAGTAATTTGGTATATTTAAGCTGTCGTATTCATCTAACATTGTTTCTACGATGCCGACCATGGGGTGGTTCTGGTGGTCGTCGTTGTTGTTGTTGTTGTTGTTGTTGTTGCTGTTGTCGTCGTCGTCGTCGTCGTCGTCGTTGTTGTTGTTGTTGTTGTTGTTGTTGTAGGTAGCGGTAGAAATCACAATTCGTTTACAACTATGCACATTTCTTATTGGCGCATGTTCTATATTGACACATAGGCAGTGCACCGTTTACTAACGGGCGCGCCGATAACAAATTGTCATATGTGTCTGTACCGTATATACACGGGCGCGCCTATAACATATTGTCATATGGGTCTGTGCCATTTACAAACGGGCGCGCCGATAACAAAGTGTCATATGTGCTTGGGCCGTTTACAAACGGGCGCGCCGATAACAAACTTGTATATGCGCCTGCGCCGTTTACAAACGGGCCAAATTGGTTATTGACGCATTACATATATACGCCTATACTCACTCTACCTATATAGTAAGATATTGGCAGCCAGTTTATTGTGTGCGTGTGGCTAGCAATTCAACAATGTTGTTGGTGCCTTAGGAATAACTTACAGTTAAATTGCTCCTCAAATCCGTAGCCAGTGGACAGAAAAGTATGATGATTATTTTAGAATATATAGACTGAAAGCTGTTGCAGTAACAATTTTCATTCAAATTTGTATGAAATCTGTAGCAAGTAAAATTACCTATTCTAATTATGTTGATAATAATTTGGCTGAGTGCCGTTGTTGCCATTGATAGCAATAATGTTCACGCAAAATCTTGTCAAAGTATGTAAACGCTTTCTCGTGTTTTCTCCTAGAAATTGACACACTTGTGGTGAACATCATTGAAATGCCGGCTGTCCAAGACGTTGCTGTGAATATGTCTTACGTGCATGTGTACGCTTCCAGAGTTGGCTGATACATGGCTAGCTGCACATGCGGACAGGTTCTTTTTGTTTAAGAATCCTGGCTTGTACAGACAATAGACTCAACGAATATGACGTCCAATAATAACAACGATTATGGAGTCATGGCATTGTATGCTGGGTAGCTTTGCACACTGGGTAGTATTGCATGCTGGGTAAATTGAACAGAGATGGTCTATGGTCCTAGATAGATTAATTTTCAGTTTAATTACACTTGGAATATTCCACCTGTGATACGATTACTCATGTTACTATCGATATTAAACGCAGGTGAATTATCTAGCTGTTCTATTAAGATTTAACGGTTCACATTCACACTAATGTGTCCGAAAATATATCGTTCAAACCGTCAAAATCCTCAAGGATCCATTCGCGGGGATCGATATTTAAAATCAAAATAATGTACAGACAATACTTTGTGTGGCTTCAAACGCGAACGCAGCTGCACAGACGGTGTGTGGGCTCAACGTATGCTTGTGTCGGTAGTCATGTCCAAACACTGGGATATCCACAACATGGGAATTTCACGACACAATTAAACGCTCACATATCCTAGCTATACTACGCCAGGCCAGTTGCAATGAGGATGTGTTACGACTAGTGTGACTAGTGCGTGTAGACACCAAGCTGAGAGTACGAGCCAAGTCGGTGAAGTCTACAGAGTTAGAGACATGAATCGGCGCCCCACAGGCAGAGGGTGTAATCCCCATGACTTTCGCCTGTTGCCGTGATGCTGCATTGAAATATGTGCGGGAAAAGTCCACAAGGCCAAACCACGAGTGTCAATACTGGATATGCCGCTAGAAATGGAATTTGCCGACAATGTGGACTTCATAGACAAGGAAAAGAAACCCCTTGACGAACTTCTCTTAATAGCTACACGCAGACTAAAAATTGAGAATCTCTTAATTAATGACTCAAAAACAGAGTTCACCGACAGATACCTAACTACAAAGCATGGAACTAAAGAAAATGACGATCCACTTCGTGGCGGTGAACCATGGAGGAAAAGTAAAATGCATGGCTCACTGCTTTGTAGTGCTGCTGACATCGCTGCACGCTGCGTCATGAGGAACATAGCTTTCCACTCATTCTGGAAGCTATGGATTTGTAAATCAAAGATACCCTTGATAAAAGGACTACGTTTATACAATGCAACCTGCGTACACTTGATGCTGTATACCCGTAACAGCTCGGCAGCTCCAAAGGCATCTCTAGACAAACTCGATGCCTGCCACCGCAAACACCTACACACCATCACCAGACACCGATGGCCAGACAGCACAATTTCTAATGATGCACTATACAAGATGTGTAATACGTTGTGACTGTCTGCAAAAGTCGCCCAGCAAAAATAGTGGGCCATATCCTACGGATGCAAGAAGACACACCATCACAGAGCGCATTGGAATTCGCTCTACTCGGAGCCAGCAAATACAAAGCCAGTGGAGGACGTCATTGCATAAATCTGCTAAGCGTGCTACGGGGTGACGTAAAAAAGCAGGACTTGGTGCACTCAGATCAAGAATGGATCTGAGGAAGCTAAGAATTTCGGCTGAGGACAAGACAGTGGGCAAAAGGGAAGAAGGGCTGATTGCAGCTGTATGATGTGTCTACGGCTATGGCGCCAGAATACAGTAAACATATATACACGCATTATTTGTAATCGTACATTTTTATATTTTATTAAATAGACTGATTTCCCCTAAATTGGTTATCAAATAGGTGTTACAAAATCTCAAAGATTTTGCTCATTTTCATTGAAAACTTGGCGAAAGGGAGATAAATGTTGTCTTATAAGAGCCGTCTGGGCAATTAAATTGGCGTGATTAGGTCCCATACAGCTGATGCATTTTGAGTTAGGAATCGATCAGCGTCTTGGTGACAGACTGTCAGATATTGAACAAAATTTGTTTTTGTTATTAACAGAGACCATGTCCAGAGAACCGGTGTGTATTTTATGAAATCGTGGCACACGTGTGATCGATTTTTGCAAAGTTATGCGAGTCGTATCACGCACACTTTAAAAGTAGATATTTCCAGAACAGCGTGCCGTATGGGGTTCAGCCGGTTGGTACACATCCTATCAAATACTTTCCAAACCATCAAACAGCTGACTGGTATGGTTTTCTTTCAATTAACATTTTTATGTGTTCACGGTTCAAGTAACGGGTGTGGTGGGGGTGTGGAGGGTGTGTGTAATGGACTTTTCCAGTTTTAGCTTTGCCCTGCCCATCTCTAGGTAAGCTCCATCCACACCTCGCGCGTGTTTGGATCGATCTCTTACTGAACTCCATGACTATCAATTTCCGTAAAACTATGCAGGCAAGCTCTTGAAGATTTTGAACCTAATTTGACTTGAGTACATTTGCTGCCATATTTTGCTGTCTATGGCAAACCAATCACGCACCTAATCAATTCAGTTTTTATGCACCACATTTCCATCGATGCTGTAGGCCAAGGCATCCGTATCCTGGTACCCAAGCCCAAGAAGTTACCTGGCCCCCCAACCAATCTGCGATCCAAGTATGCTACTCAACAGTATATGCAAAATCTTATCCTATACTACTCTATGTCGCATCCGGGAGAAGGTCGATGAATTCACCGGAGCATGTCAAAGTGGCCTCAAACGTGGGTGCAGCTGTACATACAGTGTATGGTCTCAACAGCATTCGTGTGCCAGTGGTCATGTCCAAACACTGTGATTTCCGCAAGATGGGCATTGCCATGTCACGAGCCTTCGACTCAAGCAAGCGCTCAAAGATCATAGGTAGCCGTTGCAATGAAGATTAGCAACGACTAGTGAGACTACTACTTGCAGACACCAAGCTGAGAGTACGAGTCAAGTCACTGACGTCTCTACATTTTGAGACGTCAATCCACTCCCCACAGTGAGATGGTCTATCCCCTGTGCTTTTCACCTGTTACCTTGCTGCCACAAGACACACACCCCCACCCGACGCCCCCCCCCCAGTGTCTGTATTGGGTATGCCGCTAGAGATGGAATACGCCGACGATGTGGACCTCGGAGACGAGGAAAAGAACCCCCATTGACGAACATCTCCCAATAGTTGCAAGCAAACTAAAAATTGAGAATCTCTTTATGAATGAATCCCAAACATATACCTATCTACAGAGTATGAAACTACAGAAGATGACGACCCTCTTCGTGGCGGCGAATCATGGAGGAAAACGTCACTGCTGTGCAGTACTGCTTTGCAGTACTGCTCGGATTGCTGCACGCTGTGACATGGGGAATATAGCTTTCCAATCTTTCTGGATGCTATTGATTCGTAGATCAAAGATGCCCTTGAGCAGAACACTACGTTTATACAATGCAGCCTACGATTCCTCGATACTGTATAATTGCAACAGCTGGGCAGCTTCAAAGGCAGATCTAGACAAACGTGATGCCTCCCACCGCAAATACCTACGCACCATTACTGGACACGAATGGCCAGATAGCATAATTTCCACTGATGCACTATACAAGTTTTTACCAGGTCATGAACTGTTAGAATATGAAGGCGTGTGCTAAATCTGGTGCTAAATCTGGTGCTAAATCTGGTGATTCTGTCTTCTTACACTCCAGGGTTATGGACAAAAATGTTGATCCTGTTAGGCACTTCCCGAACCCGTGATCTAGATATTTGGTGCTTTCTCCGGAAACTCATAGAACTTCAAGACACCTATACTATGAGTGGATGTACCGTTAGCAAATGTGGTGATTCTACCTACATGCGGTCAAGATTTATAGCTAAATGGTATATTTCAGGATGCACTGAGTGACCCCGTGATCTCGATATTTGATTTTTCTACCCTAAGCTAAAGATTGTTCAAACCACTCATAATAGCAATCTATGTGCCATAGTTGATGATTCTACCTCATAGGCTTCCCGAGACATCGCCCGGGCACACACGCACGCACGCCACGCGCACGCACTCAGGCACGCACGCACCCGCGCACAGACACACGGTACCAGCCGCAATACTCACACCGGTCTTCGGCGACGTGAGTAAATATAACTCACGTGGGCAGACGTCACACTCAAAATGCATAACGAATGGTGTATCTACTTACGTCATGGACATTTAAAAGCCAGACAAGTGTACGAATTGTATGTCTTTGATAGATTTACTATCTAATAAACAGTATGTTGAATATATTAAAACCACTTTGACTGGGCGCTGTTGCTGCCATAAGTAGCAATATCACACAGTCAAACTAGTTTCAAAGCATTCAACAGCTTACCCGTATAATTATCTTGAATAATGGATTCTGAGTATGTAAAGCGACCCAACACGGGCAAAAGTCAAAAAGCTAAGCTTAGCTAGTAATGAGAGTTACTTAGTTAGAAATGGGCGGGGCTTAGCTAGAAATGGACGGGGCTTAGCTAGAAATGGATCCCCCTAATTCATGAATCCATTTCCTCACTCAATCATATGCCGTCATAATCAACTACGTGGCGTGTAGGCTGATGTCATAATCCTGACGTCGTGAATGACTCGATATAGTCCGCCTTTAACACTTAATAGTCCAACAACCTGTACGAATTGTATGTCTTTACCATTTAATAAACATTCTGTTGAATATTTTGAAATTAATTTCACTGGCCACCGTTGCTGCTTTAGGAAGCAGCAAAACCACACAAAATATTCAACAGGTTTCCCTGTATAGTTTTCTGGAAATTGATAGTCGAGAAGTTCAGGGATCGATCGATCACAACATGAGCGAGGTGTGGGCGGAGATTAAGTAGAGATGGGCGGGTCATTGCTAAAACCGGAAAGGTCCATTGAAGAGTGATGCTAAGAGCGTCTTTCTTTTGATTCAGTCTTTACTACGACGTCATAAAGGCGTCATCTTATTGAATGTCTATTTGCAGGTCAAGAGAAGAATATTTTTGAAAATTTACCGCTGAAATGACTGGCTCTGTTACCGTGCGAGTCATTCCAGTAGTAAATTTTCAAAAATACCCTGATCTTGGCCTGCAAATGTGCATTCCTCAAGTCCGCTATAGTTGGTTTTGCGCGGCTTCGTCATAAAAGCGTTAATGAATGGATTGTATCCATCACTCAAGCATATGACGTCAGATTCAATTACCTCACGTGCACGCTGACGTTACGATCATAATGACGCTTTATAACTCAGTCATGAAGCCGGACTGTACGTCAACAGTGCTAATTGTATATGTCGGTGCGTAATTTCCAATTTAATACAAAGCTTTCTGAATATATTTTTAACTAATTTGACCGGGCTCTAATGCAACTGGAGGCAGCAACAGCCCTCAGTCAAATTAGTTTCAAAATATTATGCAAGTTATTTTTATAGTTAACTTGAATTTGGGATTCTGGAAACTCATCTTTCAAAATAAATAAAAATCGATCGCAACGCGTGCAAAACATAGGCGGCGCCTAGCTCGAAATGTGCGGGACATAGCGAGAAATGAATCCCTCTGTATTGGGAACCCAGAAAAGACACGGATCTGGCAAACTGAACAAATTTAATGTAAAATAGGGTAGATAACTCTCATGCTTGCTAATACGCTATAAAGAATAGCCTCCCTTATAAAATAACGGTACATAGCCTATTATCTTTCAGCATTTATCGTATGGTGTCGCTGGAATCTGTTGCCGTCACGTGTAGCAAAGGTTTACAGGAAATCATTTAGAATGATATCTTTAAAGCTGTTGCTGGTGCATATATATCAACTATTTACTAAAACACATTTTATTAAAGTTGCATATTCACACCGGTATGCTTGAAAATTAAATTGTTAAAATTGTATTCTTTTATAAGCTAAAATTATGCACCTATATGTAAGGAAATGAAATAAATCTTAACATAATTTATGATTTCATTTCATATAAATTAATAAAATTTTTTAAGTTGCGAAATTGAAATAGAGGCTCGTGCCTCTATTTCAATTTCGCAACTTAAAAAATCATATTAATTTATATGGAATGAAATCATCATATGTTAAGTTTTATTTCGTTTCATTACATAATTATAGGCTCATAATTTTATTTTCCGTAATTTTGCTGTGAATATGCACCTTTAATTTAAAAAATCGCTCCTCTTGGAGTCCCATATGACACCTAAGATATACGATAACGGGCACACAGCCAAATTATCATCATCATCATCATCATCATCACTGCCATCGTCATCATCATAATCATTATCACAATCGCGCGTGTCTATGTATGAATGTGGGTGCGTGCGTAAGGCGCGTACGTGCGTGATAAACCAACCAATAACTGAAATTTCAATAGATATATATATATATATATATATATATATATATATATATATATATATATATATATATATATATATATATATATATATATATATATATATATATATAGATATAAAGATGAGGGCGATCGACACACCTGAATGACATTCACTTCTCGAATGTAATATACCGTGGCCGATGTGACCAATATAGTATTAGCTGATTCAAACGTCTTCAAGTAGGTCCACATACTTTCTCTTAAAGGGATGCTGCTCTCATCTCAGATGTTGTATTGTATCGATAGATTATGGTTTATAGACTCCATATCAATAAAATGCTGTCACATTCATGTAGCTGCATCACCAGTATCTGCTTTGTAATACAGCGCAAATGTTGAACAGTGATCGCCGCCATTTTGTCTCCTCAAGCGATAGTGTGTAATGTCATGCAAGTGCCAATGCATTACATTCTTTATTATGCAATACTTATCCCGTTTACTATTTTGAAACACAGTTGAATGGAAGTTGTTGCTGCCTATAGCAGCAACAACTTCCAGTCAAATTTGTTTCAAAATATTCAAGAACTTACCTGCATGATTGCTTTTATACGAAATTGCCAAATTATGACTGGCACCTCTATGACCGAGCATAAGCACCTAGGCTGGCACGCTAGATATTTTCAGCAAAGCAAATCGCGACAGCCATCATAGGGTGTGGAAATGTAGCAACATTTAGCTACTAAAACCTGAATATCTTTCTTTAGCGGCATGATAAAAAGCTTAAAATTACCTGCGTAGTTTATGAGTGGCATATTAGATCACCTGAATAGCTATCAAGAGATGAAGTCAGTTAACCTTTACAATTGAAAACGTTATCTGTGTTATTAATCTTTCTACTAGCCACAGCCGCATATTCATATGTCCAGCCTTGAAATCGCGTGAGTACCGATGTGCAAATGTGGTTCAGTGTCTATGGTTCAACTTACTAACTCCTTTTGTGTGTGTCAATAAGGCCTCGAAGCGCTCAAAATACTACTTTTTAGAAATTAAAGGTAATTATTCACACCAAACTACTTCAAAATAAAATTGTTAAAATTATATACTTTTTGATGCTTTAAATGTGTGCCTCGATGCAGTGAAACGAAATCAATCTTAACGTAATTATGATGATTTCATTTCGTATACTTTAAGTTGTGAGAGTAAATTAGAGACACGAGCCCCTAATTCAAATTCAGAAGGAATAAAGATAATATTAATTTATACGGAATGAAACCATCATATTTTATGATTTATTTGGTGTTATTATGTATGGGTACACGATTTAAGCATCTAAAAGTATACAATTGTAACATTGTTGTTTTAAAGTTTGTCAAGAATATTCAAGAAAATTAAATCGCTGAATGGTAATTTGCTGGACAGGAGAAGGATGTTTTGTAAATTTTCCGCTAGAGTTTGGGAAAATAGTCTTTTTAACAGGTGGATTCGGATTGCCATGACGAGTTAAACGGTTAATTGTTAAGAACATTAAAAATGTTCGTTAGTCAGTGTCCATTTTTGGCCAAGAGAAGACTATTTTTGAAAAATTTACCAATGAAATGACTGGCGCGGTTACCGAGCCAGTCATTCCATTGGTAAATTTTCAAAAATAGTACTTTCTTGTCTTGCAAATGGATATTCCTCAGGACCCCTGCATATTTTTGGTGGTCATGGCCTTTAAAGGGTTATGTTGACACGGGACGGGTTGAATCTGTATTTTACTGCAGTAATGTTAAAATGAAGGAGATTGTCATAGATGAATACTTCTATAACCTTGTCTACCTAGCTCAAATTGACCCACAAAGAAACCATGTTATGCCTTGAACCCACATACGGTAAATTTACACTCAATAACAGCAAGTTAAATATTTTTCGTCATTTTATACAACAAGATATAAATCTGCTGCCTCCTTTCCTGGCCGGAGGAACATACCTTGGCTCCGCTTTTATAGGTACACAGAGGGTGTAGGTACGTGGGATATAAGCTCGGTGCTTTCGTACACCCACGAACTATTCACAGACAATGATAGTCATCTAGTCCGCGACCGATTGCAGCATTTTGAGGCGCGTCGGGCGGAGGCGGGATTCGAATCTGAGACGGCCTTAGAGAGTGAGTGTCACTGCTAGGGAGGAAAGTAGGAATACGATCTTACTTCGGTTAAAATGTTCATAAATCGTGGACCTCAAATATCCTTTGACAACCAAATGCCTGCCACTTATATTTACGTGATGCAGGTGATTTCTCAAAAAGCGAGGTACGACAGGTGAGAAGCTGGTGCCTTAAAGCCAAATAGAGCCAATAGAGTCGGGTAGGTGAGACTCATCCGACCTCAAACCCAGACAGAAAGACGGTCCGTGCGTGCGTGCGTGCGTGCGTGCGTGCGTGCGTGCGTCTGTGCGTGCGTGTGTGTGTGTGTGGGTGTGTGGAAAACGGATGCCATCACATGAATAGCATGTGATCAGTTAGGAGGCAGCGATCACAAACCGATTACACTACAAACCAGTACTAAGTTCAGTTGTAGACACATTTATTTGAAGTTATCCAAACTTACAAAACTATCATGTAGGAATCCTTGAATGACTAGCTGACCCTAGCTGCAATACCATTCCTTTTGCCACCAATATCAACACCAACGCAATGTTGTTCAACCAAAAAATGGTGAATGCTGCCAAGTGATTAAAAAAAGGGGTGGATAGGAAGAAAAGATTGTAAGCTCACATATCTGTTTCAGAGTCTATATGGACAGTTTTCCAAAGCAAGCTTTGCACTGGAAAACCAACTCTGCACAAAACAATAGCTGAATCGACTCAGGAGAAACGGTAGCAAATTAGAACAAGGTGGCGTGAGAAAACAGCATCTCTGAGTTTAGAGAATGATACCAAAGAGCTGTGGAACATCACTAAACAACCTAATGAGGATATTATCAGTAGAAGCAGAACAGTGCGTATCGTCAAAGAGAAAAGTTGTAATATACAAACGAACTGCCAATAATCACGTGAAGCATCACCAAGAACAGCGTATTGCTAAAATGGCACACACTAGACTAAAGCGAGCCCTCCTATAGACAGTAAAACCTGCAAGGTTCTGTTTCGTACACGCTTATGGAAGGAAGTATTAACACGACTTGGTACCTGGAAAGCAAAGCTCTGTTAGAACCTACAGTGTGGATGATGTACACATCTGGATAACACACTGGGGCATCCAGATCAATAACACCAAGATGACGTTCTCCCTATCACCTGCAAACTAAAACAGTAATACTGACACTTGGAGATCACTTCTTCCCCCACAGAGCATGCCCTCATCGCCCTTGGACTTAGGCTTGACTCAAATTTAAGATTGAAACCCCATATTGAGGCGATTGTATCCTGAACGATCAAGAGACGCTGGCGCATGGAGAAGTTGTTTGGAATAAGTTGGTGAGCTAACTTGGGGATTCTGAAACAGGTGTATCCAAAAAGACCTGTACTAGAGTATGCGTTCAGCTCATTGAGAACTGAAGCTAATTGCAGCAAAACAACACTCGACAACATCCACAATATGGAACTAAGAATGATTCTTGATGTTACAAAAAGCACACCCAATTGAAAGTGCTGTGAATTGATCCACGGGAGCAAAGAATGCATAAAATTCGTATAGTGGTAGAAAACCTTAAATGACTCACTTGCATGCGCCTAATGAGGTCCTACAGGCAAGAACCAAGAACATACTCAAGCGACGAATTTCAAACCACTTTATCAGAGATTTGAGCAAGCAATATAGCTGTGTAAATAAACACTCAGGTGAATCAGTTGAGGCGTTCTACCTAGAAAACGCCAGGTGAAACCAGTCTTACGTTGCCTGGCATCTTAACTGAAGACCAAAGCCCAGCCATGTTGAATGTCCTAATGTAGCTCATGGGGGTACGTGCTGGTCCGCCGATAAACATCCGCCCATCGCACCGCAAGTGCGCAATGACCAGGATGGCTGGTTAGCTGCGGATCTCGGGGTCGCGGATCCCGTATGACGTCTCTCTGCGGTATACAAAAACTGACACCTAGAGCTGGTGGAACACTGATGTTCCAGTGGGGCCGTGCGACCATTGCCGCTGAGATTGAACCACACGGTGTCGTCCTAACTATTTGTGTCACTGGTGTGTCTATCCATACTAATTTAGAGAATGGAACAATCAGAATAATACACTAGAAACATAAATAAGTACTATACAAACAAGGTTAATCATTTGACAGTAAAATAAGCACAATAATACACAATATAGAGCTAGCTTGTGTCCTTTCTACGTGGTGTCACCGGAGGTACCACACACATCCTTGAATCCGCAGAGGTATCCCCACAAGAGAAGCATCCACATAAGAGATCACTGAGTAACTCAATATAAGTTTATATACCCCTAACACACACAGAGAGAACAATGTTGCTGCAAGAGTAAAGTGCCTCGCATCGGCCTCCATCACCAAATGTTCCATGATGGTGCACGAGGAAGGTGCCTCGCACAGGCCTCCATCACAGGAATTTTCACTGTTGCGAGAAGAAAATGCCTCATTCGGGCCTCCGTTACAGGAAAATGCCTTCGACGCCGAAGCGGAGGAAAAGAGTTGGCAAAAGGGGCATTCTTTTGTTCAACAGAAAATGCTAAGTGCTGAAAAATCCTAGTGAAGCCATACATAACGTGATGTTAAAGGCGGAATGACCGATTTCCGAAGAATTCCCACTTCACTGTCTTATGAAGTTCCAAGATGCTGTATTGGTAGATGGCGCTTTATTTATGCAGGCCTTCTGCTACAGTCTAACCTACCAATTAAGTGTTAGAAACGAAAACTAGCTTTGACCGCAGGTGGCAGGGATTCCTACCTATCATTGGATACAGCTGTACATTGGGCGCAGACGCCTAGCTTCCTGTAGGTCTCTTTGAAAGAGCATCTACCTCCATGGACAGCATGCGTACATGTTACATCGCAACACATCCGAATTTGATGAAAATCTGGCTACCTTGCTCCGCAACCACATAAAACATCACAAGGACAATGGCTACATTTCACATAAGCAAGTTTGATCACTGATATATTATTAAGGTGGAGATAGAAAGGCGAATATCCATTGCGAGCATCCTTCCCGTGAGGGTGTGGTGGATTCCAAGATCCTTCCCTGACACTTCGCCGAGTTGGATGGAGATGCGCGTCTCATCCGCCACCACTTCTTACAGATCTAACTGTTGACCTGTCATTAGGATTAAGTTCCAATGTGCCCAGATATGCACTGTGGGCCGGTAAATAAATTATCAAACTCACATTTATAATTATGTTTTCGCAGTGCTTTCCTTCGTTGGTGATGTTATCTAGCTAACAAGTATCCGAGAATATGGGGGTGGTGGGGAGATGTATGTAAATCAGCACTTTAACCATCACTGCTTGGAAACCTCCAATAGTTTCCCAGGGTCGGATCAGATCAGCATGCTGATGGGACGTCCAAAAATGATAAAGCCATACGGCTGGTGGATCGTGGAAAGAGACGATAACTTGATATATACGAGACCCTATAGGTATTAGGTAAATTTTACACAACCTTGCGGGAGTACGGGGCTACATTATCGCAACAACAAGAAAAGAGGCGTACACTATATGTCTCCTGATGAAGAGATTGTCCCTAACCACTTTAACCTATCCTATTGAGCTGAATAGTAAGGTTTAGTCAGTAACATGCTGGGCTCACACATTTTGAGCACGGTCAGCGACCTCAATGTACAATTGATGATGTGGGAATAAGTGATGCGGATATAAATGTTGCTGTTTAGTACCTCCTAGCGTACTGCGGTCTACGTTTTCTATAATTAAACAAAACATATCAACAGAATGGCTATCTGCTATATACAACTAACCAATGCAATGAACAATGACAATTTATATAAGATTGTTGAGGTAGTAAGTATCAGGTTGAAAGACCTAAACGGTGCTGTTAGTTAAAGCACCTACAGTAAATAAGGATAATATGAACAGTAATTAAGAAATTATAAATTACGGTCCTAAGACCGGGAAAGCACCTATTAGTCATCAGTGCCAGATACGGAAATAATAATTAGATGTACAATAGTATAGTTACTTGAGTACCTAATAGTCATCGGTACGGAACAGGCTATTGTGTTACTGAAATTGAGGCGCTAACATATTCATAGCGTGAGTTGACACGTTCTCTGGAGCTGGAGAGATTTCCGCAGGTGATTTCCGCAGCTGGTCTCTGCAGGTTGGCTCCGCAAGTCGACCCCTCCAGGCAGGGTAGATACGGTAGATACGCAGGACAGTGAAACAGAGCAGTGAAGTAGCATCTATTAGATAGTCTCTGTAACTAAATAAGAATTTATGCGAGTGAGAAAGTTCTCCGTCCGGCGATGGAAGTAGTAAAGTTAAAGGTTGCCCATTAACAGAGAGGGTGGTATATAACGTTAAGCAGTTACATAACTTGGCACACGGAGCGGGATGCGTCGCATAGCTCCTGCGGTGCACCTAGCAAAGTCCACCAGACTGTGGTCCAAAAGTTAATTAAAACACACACGACATGCAGTGTGGAATTTCACTTTTCAGCGTGGTTGGCAAATCCGGAGAGTTGTCCTCCAAGAATCACCGTAGCTCTACATCAGCCCCTCCCGCAGAAGTTGCGTTTAGGAAAGTCCGGGTGTGGAAGGTCTAACTTTAAATTGGTTCATTACTCCCGGACGGCCGTCCGGGAGTATCCAAAATTCCGTGGAAGCTGAGGACGCCCTATCACCGCGGATGTGCTGGTCTTCGTAAGACACCGGTAGAAGTGAGAATCACTGGTTGGTCAGCCGGTTACATCCGTCATCCTGGTGGTCCAGTCGTCCTGCGCGGGTCCGGCTTCCACGCCGGCGATGCTCCTGATCTTCGCTTTTTCACCACTTTTATACTCGCTGTGACGTCAGGGCTGGGCGCCTCAACTAATCAGCAGCCCAGCGCCCAGCCAATCGGCGTGCTGGTATGCTAGTGACGTATCGACCACGTGTACAAATCACTCTGTATTTAGTTTAATATATACACGCGATCACAACATTATAGCAATATTCTAAGTATAATTTAGCGGGGATCTTCGACGATAACTCAGCCATTTCTAGGACGATTTTTAAATGGTTCACAGTTTTGGAAAGCTCGTTTAATTCTGGTCTCAAGAACAACGAGAATGGATAGCTTATAAACATTTACGAGTACCTACTCGGTACACTATAGGCATGCACTCGCTTACAATTCCGAGACGTGTTGTCAGTGAAGCTCTGACGCGCGCGCATGCGCACCACGCGTTTTATTGGATTTTTGACGAGAAACTTCTCTCATAGGGCTTATGTACGCGTACTATCCTGTCCAGGGGTGGGTGCTTGGAGCGAATCCGGATTGGTAGTTCCGTACCCAGCTTTGCTGGGACGGTCAGTTCCCGTCTGGTCGGTCCATGCTACACCAATATTAGACATGTTTGAAGACAAGTACCCAATCCTTACTTGGATGCGGGCGTATACTATTAGGTTATTTAACATTTCCGAGTACAATATGGATTTTTAGTGTGCGAGTCCCCGTTGTGGTTACAAATCAGTATTGGACGAGACACCGAAGGCGTCGACATCAATACACATTTTTAAACACAACGTGGACGAGTACAATAAAAAATCCATATTGTACTCGGAAATGTTAAATGATCTATTTAATATACACCTATATGTTGATATTATTAGAAAATAAACGATTCAAAGCTATATGCTCGTTGAATTTACTATTTACCTAATGTACTGCGCGAATGATACGAGTTAGAAATTCATTTGTGTCCTAATACCACATTGAGTAATACTATGTTTTCGTGATGTAACAATTCCGATACAATGGCGTCATAAACCTCGGTGACGTAAAATATGTATGATGTAATAAATAGCCTTGAGAGTCCAATAACACGTTTTAGAGTCCATAATACTATTTTTCTTGTACGGTCACGTGGTAATAATGCAGCCATGGCATTGGGTAATATATAGAGGTGTATTATAAAGATGGCTACTCGAATGAAGGAGTCCGAGATCTAGGAAGTATGGTGGTACAACAGATACAATATCCATACCTGTGCCAAATTCAAAAAGGCTCTGGGTACCTGGACAGACCTCTAAACATGTGCCTAGCCATAGGTAGCCACGGCAACCAGTCAAATTAGTTTCAAAATATTCACCCGCGTACCTGTATAGTTTTCTGGAAATTTAGATTCAGAGAGTGCAGGGATCGATCGATCACAACGCTGGAAAAGCGTGTGTGGAACTTAGCAAGGGCTTGGCGTGGTATAGCTAAAACGGCATTCCTCCATTGTCAGTGTGTTATTATAATCCTGTACCAATCAGTAGCTGGATATACAGATCCTGGTCTGGCTTTGTACCACTCCGGGTCCGGGTCTGGCTTTGTATCTACGCCCTGCCGACTCTGTTAGTAGGTTGGAATTGATTTTAACTCTTTGAACCTAGAATCCCGAGATTCGGAATGGACTTTTCTAGTTTATCCATCCATCATATGACGTCATAATCAGCTACATGACGAGTAGGATGACGTAATAATCATTACGTCATGAATGACTCGATATGGTCCGTCTTTAACGCTTAATAGTCCAACACGTTGTACGAATTGTATGCCTTTGCTTTTTAATAAACATACTGTTGAATATTTTGAAACTAATTTGACTGGGCTGCCATAATTAGTTTCACAATATTCAACAGATTACCTGCATAGTTTTTTGGAAATTGATAGTTCTCAGATCGATCGATCCCAACATGAGTGAGGTGTGGGTGGAGCTTAGCTAGAGATGGGCGTGGCATAGCTAAAACTGGGAAAGTCCATTCCAATGTAAATACACAGGTAATTAACCGCTGAATATTATGAAACCAATTATAGTGGTAACCGTTGCTGCCTATGGCAACAAAAGCTACCAGTCAAATTTCTTTCAAATTATTCAAAGTACTATTTATTAGCTCACCTGGCCTGAAAGGCCAAGCAATCTTATGCCATGACGACCGTCCCTCGCCCGTCCGCCCGCCATCCTGCGGCCGGTGTCTGGCAACTTTTGATTAAAAATGGCATTCCTCATTAACCACTTGGTGGATTTCTACCTAATTTAGCGTGAAGGACCCTATGGGGTTTGCTTCAGATTATGTATACATAATTTTGATTATTCAACTTTCGGCGTGGAACTCTGTATGGTATATGTACCTGAAATTGTCAAAACGCTGCTCATCATTAACCGCATGGTAATTTATTTCAACTTAATTTGGTTGGAAGGTCCCTATGGGTGTAAGCATCAGAACGTAAATACAAAATAACGATTGGTCAATTTGTTGGTTACAAATCTTAAAAAGTTACCGGAAATAAAAAAAAACCGCTACCACTCATTAAACGCGTGGCGGAATTCAACTTAGTTTGGCTTGAAGAATCCTATAGGGATATGATTGAGAATAGCTATACAGAATTTTGATTGGTCAATTTGTTCGGCGGCCATCTTGAATTTTCCAAAAAATGGCGAGAAATTTTTGAAAACGCTATTCCCTCATTAATTGCTCCGCTGGAAGGTGCCCATGGCAGTATGATACTGAAATTGTATACAGAATATTTTTATTTTTTTCGGCGGCCTTCTTTGATTTGCGGCAAATTTTGGGAAATCAGTTAAAAAGCTACTCCTTATTAGCCGCTGCTTGACCGATTTCAACTAAACTCAGTTGGATGGACCCTAGGCTGGTAGGCTTCAGAACGTGTATATGGAATTTGGACAGGTACATTTTTCTGGCGGCCATTTTGGATTTTCGAGAAATCCTTTAAAACGTTTCTCTTCCTTAATCAAATTCCAGAATTCAATGAAACTTGAGCGGAATGATCCTATGGTGATCGGCTTCAAGTATTATAATGAGAATTTTGATTGGTCGATTTTCTTCGGCAACCATCTTGGAATGTATTTATGCAAAATTATATTGGTTACGTCATCCACAACTAGCCATTGAATTGTTCCAATAGTGCATGTCAAACAGATAAACTTGGCAAATACACTGCCTGTGGTAATTCACAGTTCTTAACAGCAGCGCGCAGCTCGTATTTCTGAGCAATTGCGATTGGAATATAAATCTGTTAGAGTGATTCCAAAGGCTCACTGCATGGTTGGTAAGTACTGTACCCAGGTGATCAGTTTTCCAGGAACTTGCAAGATTCGTAAATGACTTGCATGTGTATATCCATAATAATAGACCTCTAGAATGTATCCATCGATCATATGACGGCATAATCAATTACGTGACGGGTATGATGACGCCATAATCAATGCCATCATCAATGACGTAAGATAAGTTCGTCCCCAACGTTTAATTGGCGATGTTGTGCCAATTGCACGTATGTGCTATTTAATAAACATGTTGTTGAATATTTTGAAACTCGTTTGAATGGGAGCATTTCTTGCCTTAAAGGGCAACAGCATTCTGTCAAATTAGTTTCAAAATATTCAACTGCTTACACGTATATTTTTTTCTGGAAACTAATAGTCAGTGAGTCCAGGGATCGATCAATCCCAACACGGGCAAAGTGCTGGTGGAGCTTAACTAGAGAAGGGCGGAACATAGCTAAAACTGGATTCCTCCGCTGAGGTGGCATTAGCATCGGTGTAATATGTCTTACCTACCTTCAGCACCAAATAACATTGTGATTATTCAAATTATTGCTGCTGTATCTTGGAAATGCAGATTCGGTCAGCCATATTTTACATTATTTGTTATTTTACAGCCGAGATTAGTGTACACACATACACGGTTTCTTAACATGATATATCACTATATGTAGGAAAGGATACAGTCTATGTGTACACAACTTAGAACAATCTTAACCATGTCTAGGCAGTATTGCATGTGCTCGATATGGGAATTGATAATCTTGCTTCGAAAATAAAACCGTGTCCGTCGTAGCGCGCATTCATGGTGGACGAGTAGAAGACCTCTCAAGCGTAAAAAACACCCTGAACGAGTCATAGTTTACAGAAGTGCCTAAGCCAACCCGGAAATGCACTTGTGCTATCCTCCAAGTACAATTATGAAACCTGGACGTGTGCTCTGTGAGGCAATATGTTAAGAATAGGTAACTTGCGATGGATGCGGTGTTTTTCAGTAATCGGGAAAAATGGCATTCGATTTAAAACAACATTTTTCAAATTCTGAATCATATAAGTATTGTTGGCTCATTTTAAACAGGATTTTCTATTTTGTAATAGTCCGTGTCTGCTTTGTCACTGAACTTTACCTATGATGAATATGTGGATAGACTGACAGGGTCGGTTACGGTTCAGATCCGACTAAGCAGCTTTCACACTTTGCCGAGTTCAGAGCCGAGGTATGGCGATTTATCACCAGCTTTAAATCGTACTTTACTCTTGCTACTCGGCGTATGTTTGGTGACTTTACGAGCCAGCTATGAACATGTTCCGATGTAAGTGCGAAGTAAATACAAGGTGTGCCGAGCGACCCGAAAGTCGAGCCGATGTAAGTACCAGCTAGTTACGCGTTGTAGCGATAAAAGTACGAGTTACCCAGACATATTCACGAGTTTCCCCGACATACTCACGAGCTTTCATGAACTGCAGAGTTGTAACGAGCTCAGTAGGAGTTGCTATGACCTATGCACGTGCTTAATATTATGTAAAAATATGTATTTTGTAGTACAGCTCAATTGAAAATGTTTACTTCAAAACACCCTACCAACAACAAGGAAGCTGTGTTGATTTAGCAAAAGTCCTGTAGCCAATGCTGTTAGTCTCTCCAACGAAATTGGATGATACTATTGTAACAGGCATGCCTGTCTGTCTGTCTGTCTGCAGCTATAACTCAGATTCTAATGGAGGAATCTTAACCCAATTTTAGTGGGACGTTGCCCATGGCGTCTGGAAGAAATCTACTGATTTTGGCCTCAAAAGGTCAAAGGTCTAGAGGGCAAAGGTCACGGCCAGCGAAAATAGCTTGTGGCGACTCGGAATTCTGTGGAATGCGTGTTGGCAAATGGACTTTAAACTGATGCGTTCAATAATATTCGTAATTTAAAAACAAAAACAAAAATTAAACTCACAAATTCACTTTTGGCACCAAGATGGCCGCTTTCTCTTAATACAGCCTACTCTTCATCTGAGAGTCCTGGTAGGCCTTGTGACGTCTGTTATACAGGCACTCATTGTCTCTGTACCACTCCCCTATGTCTTTCTCCTCTTCCTCGGAGAAGAGGTAAGGGGGGAGGGGTGCGCTTCTTTTTCTTGAGACTACTGGCTAGGGGTGTTGACTCTTCAGGTGATGGTGATGGTGGAGAGGGAAGCACCATCTCTGGGTGTGTGTGTGTGTGTGTCTTATGTGTGGCCCGTTTCTTGTTGAGTGTCCCCTTCTTGCTCTTGCACTGCCACTTCTTCCCCACCCCACTCAGAATATGTGGTAGTGTTCAATGAAGGCGGCTGCTTTACCTGGGTATCCTTCTTGCCAGTCTTGGATCATTTTGCCACCAAGAAACCCCATACTAAAGCAATGGGAAATTTAAAATATCTCCTCGAGAACCACTGAGACGATTTCAAGTATATTTGACAGGAGGCATCCTTAGGGAATAGGGATACAAGTTTGTTCAAAGGAAGATGATCAGCCAATTTGGCCGGCGGCCATCTTAGATTTTGTCCGACAAAGAAACGCCTTTAAAAATCTTCTCGGAAACCGCTTGGGGATCGATGCAAACCTCATGAAATATGATCTAGTGCAAGAGCTCAACCAAGTTTGTTTGAGGGAACTTGATTTGCCAAATGGTTTAGCGGCTATCTTGGATGACCTAGTTTTCGGGAAAACGATTTCTCCAGAACCGCTGAATGGATCGGGCCGAAAACTGTGTATCTGTAAAAAAAAAAAAAACATGTTCGCTATGAATCAATCAAAATATAACGTTTTTGGCAGACATCTTGTATTTTCTGCAAATTTCTTAGAAAATCATACTTATTAACCACTGGGCCAATTTTAATAAAACTTGGCTAAGCTTTCTTCACAGAAATTTGATTGGTAAATTTTTCCAATGGTCATCTCGTTTTGTTCGGTTGTGTCAGTCGCCAAATATTTCAGGTGAACGATACATGCCCCTTGGGTCTCTTGTTTACATGCCCCTTGGGTCTCTTGTTAATATTCTAAACAACCCACATGCTTTGGCATAAAGACATGAACAAGCAATGTGTCTCATTTTGTGAGGTATTTGCTAAGGTTAAAGGGAAATGGTACATTTTATCTTGATTTAGTTTTATACAATAACAAGATAGCGATTGCAGACCCTCGCCCTGCCATTTTTATCACATTGTACACCTTTCCTATTCGCCAGATTTTGTCATATTACGCCCAAAATTGTGAAACCCTAGTGCATGGTCACACCCTTTCTTTTGTAAACATTTCGAGCTAAGTAGTTACCAAAAATTTGATCTGTTTTTTCTGGATCATGGCTAATGTTGGATATCCGCCTTCACAATAAAATTCTTTGTTGTTTTAAAATTTGAGTCAAATCTGATTAGTTTTTATGGCGAGCACCACACGTAAACAGACCGCTAAACACACACACACACACACACACACACACACACACACACACACACACACACGCACGCACATACCCCCCCCCCCCATCACACACATACGCACGCACGCACGCACGCACGCACGCACGCACGCACGCACGCACGCACGCACGCACGCACGCACGCACGCACGCACGCACGCACGCACGCACGCACGCACGCACGCACGCACGCACGCACGCACGCACGCACGCACGCACGCACGCACGCACGCACGCACGCACGCACGCACGCACGCACGCACGCACGCACGCACGCACGCACGCACGCACGCACGCACGCACGCACGCACGCACACAGACGCACGAATAAAATGATGATGACAATTCTGAAATGCTGCTCAAACACAATAATCCTTCTTTATTGGAATTAGAATTAACGCATACAACAGTGTTAACATTAATTTACTGGTTTATTTTAGCTCAAATTGTTACACAAGAATGTGTGTGATCCTGTACTAAGATTCCACAACTAGGGATGCAATCTAAAAACTCTGGAAGTGGTTACAATGCCATAACAGTAACTAACAACAGGAGAGTGAGGGTCTGCAATCTGATGGTATTGTTTACTTCAGGAAATCACTTGAAATTATCTATACAGTTAAAGTCTTGACAACCCTGGTTTTATGTGGAGTGTGGGATGGGATGGAGTGGGTGTTGCCACCCACTGCTATCTGCAACCCCACCCCCAGCCGACCACCCCTCATTGGTGAAATGGTTATCGATCAGTTGATCTCAGTCCTGCTTTCGTGAGTGTGATGTTATTTCAAGCAAACCTGTCTATAACGGTCACTGTATGGACTCTCAAATATCGTCACTAAGATAGGCGGTCGCTTAATACAGCTCGCCGGCTGTGTGTTTTAGGTGCATGCATGTCATGTGATCGTGATTTCCTAACAGTAAGACTCAATTCTTATGGATAGTCATCAATTGGTCCCAAAAACGAGTGTGCGTCGTAGATGTGTATGTCCGCCATAGACGTGTTTGTCTGCATTTCCAAGAAATAGCCCCGTGCCGGTTTAGCATGCGTTCACACTCGGATTTTTTCGTTCGTTGATGATAGACGTGTTTTAGATCAGTTTAAATTGCGTCCATTATTGCGTTTGCGACAAAATTATATTGCTTAAGTGAGACCAGAGTTTAAAGAACAGTGTTATTTGTTAACTCTACTCTTTAAACTAGTCTAAACATTTTCCGTTTGAGGTTCGTTCGCGTGCATCAAGCACTAGCTTTTCCGCCAGTAAAATCGTTGTTCTTGTCGGCCATTAGTGTTGTCTTGTTCGTTTTTATTTGACGCCAATTCTCGAAAACAAAGCTTTTTATTGTTACGTTTATTTGCTGTGCTCCCCGAGTCGTAACTATAAGGTATTGTTATTAAATTATTTTAATAGATTTCGTAATTTTAAAACCCGTTTAAACCTTTTTGATCAATTTTCATTTGGATGTTCGTTTGTGTGCTTTAAAACACTAGATTTTTCGCCATTTCAAACAGCCGCATTTGTCGGCCATTAGTGCTAGCCTTGATCGGTTTCGACACCAATTTTCGAAGAAAAAAAAAAGAGAAAATTTTGAAATTTTCCTTTCAGTTTGCTTAGTTGGAATTTTCGCAAATTTTACCGAAGGGGATGACACAGCGGTACACTGGTAACGTTTACTAGGCCTATTCTACCTCTTCTCTTTACACTTCCGCCTTTCACAGCCTACTCTACTCATCTCCTTCACACACTGATCCTACTGCATTCTATCCTATCTCTCATACTGTACCTACAAAATTGTCCTACTACACACTACCTTCTAAAAAATCCACACCGTTGGGTAAGCAACATGGAGGAAGCTGACTTCCTCAAACAGCTTCCTGAAGTGGCGCATGATACTGGTGGTAGTCAACTGGCCTCAGCCAACTCAGCACCAAATGGTGGCAAAGACAGGGACGCAAGCGCCGCCAAGCAGGGAGCCACTGGTGGTCCATGCAGAGGTGGGGATGGAATGTCCTGGGAGGGAGCAAGTGAGGGCGTTAGCGTCACTACTCACCTGGTGGGGGGTGTAGGGGCTGGTAAGGCGGACCTACATGAATTGGCAATGGAAGAGTTCACCCACGAACAAAAGGGATGGCGGAGAGATGGTACCCAGGAAAGGAGGGTCAGGGTCAAGGGACTCGCGGGCGATGGTTTTGCGGGGTTAACCCGCATGGTAATCTATAGGTTACTGTATGCCATGGTGAGGATGCTGGCAGACCTAGACAAAAGGGACGGGGAGGTTCTGGTAACCTCCACCAGTGAAGGGCAGTTCCAAAAGCTGCTGAAAATCACAACGATAGGCAGCCACGTGGTGTCTATTGAAGAATACACCACCAAAACACCAGACAAGGCAAAGCGGTAGGTGTCATATCGGGAGTCCCAAGGGACTTCACGAATGACGACATAAAGGAAGAAATGAACAACCAGGGGGAACACAAAGTGGACTGGGTGGGTCGGATTGGCGGAACAGCCAGACCGACTTATGCAGTCAAACTGGTGTTCAACTCGGATGCACTGCCAAGTAAGGGTAAACTGGGATGGATGACCTTCAAAGTCAAACCATACATCCCAGAGCCCGTCAGATGCTACAGATGCCACCTGCTGGGTCGCGTGGCAAAGCACTGTAGAACCAAAGCCAGCGCATGCGTCAACTGTGGAGGGAACCACACACGTGAGGACTGCCAGCAGACCCCCCACTGTAGAAATTGCAAGGGAAGCCACAGTGCTGCATATCGCGGATGTCCGGCTTTGCAAAAAGCCAAGGACATCCTCAAGGTTAAAACAACAGATCAGGTCTCATATGGGGAGGCCAAGAAGAGGGTCACCCAGCAAACAAGCAGGGGGACTGAACAGCCAGCTGGAATACCAGTACATGGACCAGCCACACCTCTTGAAAGAACAGCATGGCAGAAAAGGGCGGAATCCGTAAGGAGGAAGCTGGCCACCCCCGGGATGGACTGCTCAGTGATGAGACATCTGGAAAAATGGGAGGAGGCCCCTACTGAGCCACCCACAATAGAGACGACCACGCCCACCCTCCCGCTTTGGAGTCCGGCCAGCAAAGCCTGTAAACAGGCCAAAAGGCAAACAAAAATGCCAAAAAAAACGCCTGCAAAGGGCCTAAAGTCATAGGCAGTAGCAGGGCCCGAAACCAAAGGGCTGAACCAATCGGCACATTGGAGGTAACTCTAGTGGAAAAACAGGCTATCAAACCTGTAAACCCCACTAGCAGTACTAGCAGCTGCAGTGACCTGCCGGCCGATATCACCAGAGGGACACCAACGAGCGAGGTAAGACCCACCCCGATTGTTGGAGAGCATAACATTGTTTTAAATGACCAAACTTTCAGACTGATCATAGAGACGATCATATCATCAGTTTGCATTGGCAACGAGGCAGCAAGGAACAAGGTTGATGTCGTCTCGTTGCGAAATTTGTAGAATTGTGCTCCTCTTCAAACTAATCATGGGGGTCAAAATTCTTCAATGGAACGTTCGAGGCACCCGGTCTAATACCAACCTTGACGAATTGTGGAACACATTCCACAACGAAAATGACCACCCAGACATTATATGTCTACAGGAAACCCGTCTGAAACCCAACCAGGATTTCAAAAGGTACAACTACAATGTCGAAAGACAAGACCGTACCACAGAATCTGCAACCAACCCTAGGGGTGAAAGCGGCGGCGGCATAGCGACCCTCATAAAAAGTAATCTTTCCTACAAAAGATTGCCACAACGTGAGAGTAGCGTAGAGCACCTTACGATAGAAATAGAAATCAATCACGAAACTATTAATATTGTAAACGTCTATAGTCCCAGGTTGCACTCTTCCTCGGACTATGACAAGCTCCTTGAAGGCCTAGAAGGTGAAACAATACTTCTGGGCGACTTCAACGCCCACCATGCCCTAGGGGGGAGCAAAACCACGAACTCCAAAGGCCGAATATTAGAACAGGTTATTGACAACTACAACCTGTGCCTACTAAATGACCATAGACCCACCAGATATAACTCTAGTGATGGGGAATGGTCGGTCTTGGACCTTTGCCTCATAACACCTGGCTTTCGACCAACCCCCAGCTGGGACGTCCAAGACCAGCTCCTCGGCAGCGACCACCTCCCAATCAAAATACAGATAGGAAGCCTACAGAGCAAGAACGAGGCGCCACTGCACAGGAACAATTGGAATCTGAAAAAGGCCAACTGGACCGAATACAAGCACATAATGGCCATGGAGCTGGAGACACCAATCACTAGTACCAGCACCGAGGAATATTATGAGCAATGCATGGGGATTCTCTACAAGGCTGCCAACTCAGCCATCCCCCAATCAAGGCCAGACAGTAACCCCAAACACAAACGCGTGCCTTGGTGGAACAGCGACACCCAAGAAGCAGTAAAGCTCAAGAAAACAGCCTGGAATAGACTAAAGAGAAACTTCAGCATTGAACGCCTAGTTGAATACAAGAGACTCCAGGCCAAGGTAACAAGAACCATCAAAAAGGCAAAACGCGATCATTGGCGACAATACTGCTCTGAAATCACTCGGTTCACACCCTCAAGCCATATATGGCGCAAAGCGAAAGCTATTGCCAGCGAAAAAACCAAGTCCAAAAAACCCTTACCCACCCTCATAGCAAATGGGGTAAAGCACGCCAATGACAAGGAAAAAGCTGAAGTGCTTGCCACAGTCTTCATTGCAACCAGTAACAATGATAATCATGACCGGGACTTTGTAGCAACCAAAACAAAGGTCGATGAGCATATCAATCACCTGTTCAGCTCAGGGAAATGCGAGGATCTTAACGACCGAGACATCAACAAAACCTTCAACAGAATGGAGCTTGAGCAAGCCCTTGGCAGAGGCAAAAGCTCCTCACCAGGTGAGGATGGCCTGAAATACGACATGCTTCGTAATATGCCAGAGGAGGGTAAACAAACGTTACTCACTCTCTACAACCTCGTATGGAGCTCTGGAAAAATGCCCTCAGTTTGGAAAACTGGGATCGTGGTTCCTATCCCAAAACAAGGGAAGGACAAAACTGACCCGAGATCATACCGGCCAATCTCCCTGACGAGCTGTCTATGCAAAGTCATGGAGAGGATGATTAAAAACCGACTAGAACATGAGTTCGAACATAACGGTCTACTCCACCCTTGGCAGAGTGGCTTCAGAAAGGGAAGACGCCCTACGGACCACCTAGTCAGACTGACTGAGGCAGCCAAGAAAGCCCTAGATGCGGGAAGAGGAAACACAACAATCGGAGTTTTCTTAGACGTTGAGAAAGCCTTTGATATGATGTGGCGAAACGGAATCCTAA
Organism: Chaetoderma sp. LZ-2023a; assembly: GCA_034401795.1. Classification (NCBI taxonomy): domain Eukaryota; kingdom Metazoa; phylum Mollusca; class Caudofoveata; order Chaetodermatida; family Chaetodermatidae; genus Chaetoderma; species Chaetoderma sp. LZ-2023a. The sequence continues at coordinate 131,318,504 of CM067360.1, forward strand.
AAAAGCTCTATGACTTTGGTTACCGTGGCCGCATCCTATTCTGGATATGAGATTTTCTCGATAACAGAAGGATTAGCGTCCGCGTTAATGGACAAATGTCTAGGGAACAAACATTGGAAAACGGCACCCCGCAGGGTGGTGTATTAAGTCCTCTACTGTTCAATATCATGATGAGTGATCTACCCAAAGACATCGAAAAAGACCATGCACTGGGTCCCAACGCAATAGGCGGGTCTATTTTTGCTGATGACACAGCTTTGTGGAACACATATGCGAAGATAGACCGTGCACGTAAGACCATGCAGAAAGTTCTGGACATAGTCTCACGGTGGTACAAAAAAATGGTTTCAAACTGTCTGCGGAAAAAACAGTTCAAATCAATTTTACCAATGTTAAATACATAGGCCATGATGCAAATCTGTACCTCAATGGACAGAAAGTCAAGACGTGTGCTGAAGCCAAATTCTAACATTTGACAAAAAGCTCACGTGGAACCACCACATCAAGAGTCTGAGGGAGAGACGCTTCAAGCAATTAAATCTCCTTCGCTCATTAACAAAGCACACCTGGGGTGCAGACCTGCCGAGCATGCTTATGCTATACTGCGGCCTAATCCTGTCAAGGATAGACTATGGATGCGAAGCATACGCCACGGCGAGAAAGTCACTGTTAGAAACCATTGACACCCTCCAAACAAAATGCCTGCGCATTTGCTGTGGTGCCTCACAGAGTAGCCCTCGAGACGCAATCAACATAGAGTGTGGAGAAATCCCACTAGATCTGCGAAAAGAGGAACGGCTTCTCAAATTCTGGACATACCTACAAAGCTCTGCATTCACCCACCCTACCAGGGAGGTATGTCTTCCATGCAAGGAGCACCTAAGACACAAGGTACTGCCCAAAATGACCAAAAAGACCAAACCACCAGGCCTGTTAATGACAGAGCTCGCCAGTGCCACTGAACTGGCAAACGTCGAAATAGAAAGCTCAAGGCCGGCTCCTGACCCGCCATGGCTACTTCCGCAGATCAAGGCGCATGACAGCCTATCCTCACAGATAAGCAAGAAAGACCCACCTGCGCTAATCAAGAGCTACGCTCTGGAAAACATCGACAACAGATGGAAGGAGCACAGGAAAATCTATACCGACGCCTCCAAAATGCCCAACTCCGGCGAATGCGGAGCAGGAGTAGTCATAGGCGACCAGGAAGAAGTCCTCAAGTACAAGCTTGCGAATCACCTGTCAATATTCACAGCCGAACTGGTGGCAATTAAAAAGGCTCTAGAATGGATTAAAACAGCAAATCCAGGCAAATACGTCATACTCACAGACTCACTAAGCTCGGTGAAAAGCTTCAAATCTAGCAGCAGCAAGAGCAGGGACAACCTAATCAAGGAAATCCGGCAGCTGTATGCAACTGTGGTGACTGACAACAAAACCGTGGACATCGACTGGGTCCCAAGCCATGTTGACATTAAAGGCAATGAACAGGCGGACGAGGCAGCCAAGCAAGGGCTCAAATATGGAACTATGACCAGCATAGGACTCTCAAAGTCCGAAGCGAACGCCCTGGTCAAAAGGCACATCAACAACAAAAGGCAAAGACAATGGGACGAAAGCACAACCGGCAGATTCCTGTTCAGAATCGTCCCAGGAGTCAAACGCAAATACCAAAACCACATCCCAGGACGCCAAGGCGACATTGTATTACGCCACATCAGAATGGGTCGGATCAGCGTTAACCAGATACGAAAAAAACTCAACCTGTCAGACACAGACAAATGTGAGGCCTGCAAGGAGACTGAAACTCTAGACCACTTCTTCCTACGGTACACTGAATATGCAGACATTAGAAAGGAACTCATCAATACGCTGAGAAAGGGAAACTTCAATCTTGACCCTATAGAAGACATTATAGCGATGCGTGACCGACAAATCAACCACGAATTAATCAAGTTCGTGCTTGCATCGGACAAACACATCACATAATCAGGTCACATTTGTTAGCCCGAGACACCGACCGAAACAACAACTGAGACAACCCTCGTGAGGTGTCAGGCCCGAGGAGAAACGCAAATCACTTCCCCTAGGCGCATGAGGTGTCAGGTCCGAGGGGAATCGCATCACACTTTTTCCCCTAGGCGCATGAGGTGTCAGGTCCGAGGGGAAAAACGTATAAGCGAATGATTTCCTGTGTGTATGGCCTATATAGTATGTTATTTGTGATGTCAAAAAAAAGCAAACACGTGAGACGGCGCAAGAAGCACTCTTCTGCGGCCTCTACGACCCCGGCCTGTCCTGTGGCATTTACTGCCTTCCAATCCCCGGCCTCTCCTGCGGCATTTAGTGCCTTCCCACCATCGACCGCTACGGCCATTTCGGCATTTACTGCCACCCCACCACCGACCCCTATGGACACTGCAGCATTTACTGCCTCACCACCCTCGTGAGGTGTCAGGTCCGAGGAGAAACGCAAATCACTTCCCCTAGGCGCATGAGGTGTCAGGTCCGAGGGGAATCGCATCACACTTTTTCCCCTAGGCGCATGAGGTGTCAGGTCCGAGGGGAAATAAGTGTAAGCGAATGATTTACTGTGTGCATGGACTATATAGTATGTTATTTGTGATGTCAAAAAGCAAACACGTGAGACGGCGCAAGAAGCACTCTTCTGCGACCTCTACGACCCAGGCCTGTCCTGCGGCATTTACTTCCTTCCAATCCCCGGCCTCTCCTGCGGCATTTACTGCCTTCCCACCATCGACCTCTACGGCCATGGCGGCATTTACTGCCACCCTACCACCGACCCCTATGGTCACTACAGCATTTACTGCCTCACCACCCTCGTGAGGTGGCAGGCCCGAGGAGAAACGCAAATCACTTCCCCTAGGCGCATGAGGTGTCAGGTCCGAGGGGAATCGCATCACACTTTTTCGCCTAGGCGCATGAGGTGTCAGGTCCGAGGGGAAATACGTGTAAGCGAATGATTTGCTGTGCATGGCCTATATAGTATGTTATTGGTGATGTCACTCTATGAATTGTTATTAAATTCTTGAAAACTTTTTATCTGGCTTGACTTTTCCACTTAAGGATCGTAACATTGTCGTGAAATGATGACCCAGAGTATGTGAGTACATGCCCCAAAACACCTGTCCACACTGTCTGTTTTCTCCTTCTTTTTCATTCAGCATTGTTCCCCTCCTTTTCTTTCAGAGCCAGAGCTGGAGCTGGAGCTAAAATGCAGCAACGACCACAACAATGACAGACGGGCAGAAAGACAGAAGGAGGACTGGAATGGACAACAGAACAACAGATGGGCCTGCCTGCTGGCGGACCGCGAGGGATACGGACGTGTGTCCATCTCATTCGTGGCCCGTAGGCAGGTATGCTTGTCTGTCGAACGGACTGACAAACCAAGCAACAAATGGACAGACTGATTGACAACTCTGGGCACAGCAAGCTGCTGGAGTACGCTTAAGCAATGTACTTGGCCCCACTTGCTCAGTCTTCTCGGATGGGACTTTAAATTGAGGTCCCGTCATACAGTGCCCATCACTGTGTGAACGTGAGCTAGGGTTAGGTAGGGGAAAAAAATCTCGACATAATCAAAGTAAACCGGATGCTGAATGGATTCGTCCTCGGATGGAACCACGCAACATACGGATTACAAAATCAAAACAAAATCGCTAGAATTAGAATCTTTCAGACTTTTCGATGGGACTATGGAGGGATGTAACCCGGATGACTGATCGAGTTCGTCCTCGGACGGACACAGTCACCATACGGGCTGCCTAATCAATCAAAATCAAACAAGTGCGCGCTGGTGCCTGCTCGGATGATGGCCAGAAGAGCAAATGGGTCCCAGGACCCGAAAGACCCCACACCCCAACCTCCCCACTCCCCCAAAAGGGGCCGGGAGGTCTCTGACCTAAAGCCCCCCCCCCCCACTTGGGTACATCAGGTCATAAGACCGTACGCACCTACTCCCCCCCCCCGACCCAGCACCTACCCCATCCCTTCCCCACCCCCGTTAGGTCCAGGTTAGGCCATCCCCATCACCCACGCCCAAGCATGAGGAGCAACAGAAAAGCCATGGACAAGAACAGCAACATGAGACAAAATCGAGAGACAACGATCAACACACACACACACAGAGACACAAGCTAATGCACAAACCGACGTCACAAGAATTCACAAGAATTCAACAGAAACCATAAAGGTCAGGCGTGAGTCTAGACCCTAGCATTGGGAACTAGCATATAAACGCCTTAAATATTACAACACACACACACACAACACAGGCAGGAAAGACGAACAGCCACATGTGGTGCTTTCCATCTGCGGCATGCACTCAGTACAGCTGCACGCACATGTCGTATCTCACAGGACAACCCGACCAGATTCTAGGCTTGTGCGATTTTTGTTTTGAAACATCGAGATCGATTTTATAAAAAAAAATCGCGATTTTCGCTTAAATCGTAGGTCCAAATTCGCAAAAGTATAAAACGGGGTAACCTGACTTGTTTCTAGAAAAAGCTGAAATAAATGATACAAAAATATCACGAAATTAGAACACATTTTCATGAGAGAAATTCTTACCATCCTACGTCTATGCTTAATGTAGACCTTATATCCATCATCGCGGGAGTGAAATTATTAATTGGGACCGCCTAAATAGTGCGTATAGTTTAATAAACATTATTTATTTCATAAAAATTTGATATAAAATATCGCCGAGAAAAAATATAAATTACGTGATGTACCAGCTGCCGCTTATAGCCTCCCTTCGTAGGACGAGTTTAGGTCATTACCGGAGTAATGCGAAGACCCTAATATTCGTACCCGGGGACATATTGCGCAATCCACATACATAGGACGGTAGCTTTGAGTAGGTACGAGTGTAACGGCGTAAACTCGGCATATAGTGCAGTTTATAGTTGCTTTCAGAATGTACGATTTACATTTAAGAGTAATCAACAGAACGCACAGTTCAAAATAAAACAATCTGGAATGCTGTTGCTTTATTTTCTTTAATTAGACATGACAACCGAATCAAAAAGGAAAAATTATTACACCGCCTGAAATTGCTAACTCTAGAATTAAAAAGAAGTATGTTCTCACTGATTGCCTAACACTCTGCAACTAAGTATATACTTGGCATTTCACGACAGACTCGGGGGTCTGCAGCGAAAGAAAGAAAATTATATGGTGATTCGACGGAGTAACTAGCTGGTGTTCTCGCTGACAAAGGCGTTACCTCGCTATTGTTAGCTTGTTTATTGTAGCGCTTTGTGTTGTGATTTTCAATTATTCGACACGTGCATGGCACGCGGGGGAGGGGGAATATAAACACATTGAACACAGGCGTGAATCGATTATAATTATACTCATGTACTGATAAAATACGGCGGAAAAGTACACACTTCAGATTTTAAACATAAACAAGCATGACATTTTTGACAATTTTCCGATTTTTCCTCAATTACATCGCAAAAATCGCGATTTTAAAAATAAATCAAACTTCACGATTAAATCGAAAAATCAAGCCTACCAGATTCCTCCATTGAAGGAGCTACTCATAGGCCTGGGGACGCCTTTTAGACCGCGCGTCACACTGATGTTTACCAACCTCGGCGCAGAGAGAGCCACCATAGCCACTGACAGAACTACAGCCGCCGCAACGACCACTATCATCACTACAACACAACTACCGCGACTGCTAACGTCACCGCCGACGCCACAGCCGTCGCCACAACGCCTACTGCAGGTGCCTCGAGAGCCGCCAACAACTCCGATATGTACGCAACGGGCCTGGCCTCCTTTACCCCGATTGAGGAGAAGAGAAGACACCAGCCACCACCCACTCCGCCACACACATCCATACGGGGTGGAGTTTGGGGTGGGGTGGCGGAGGTGGTGGACAGGCGCGAGACGGTCACATAGAAATGGGCAGACCATAGCTAAACCTGGATTCGTCCATTGAGCAATCACAACTCCACATTATGCTATAATTAATGTGGATTAAGAAAAGTGCTCCATTTTGATCGGGCAACAGCCCATTCGCATTTTGGCAGTGCTTTCTTCACTGTGATGGGTCAATGTTGGCAGCTCATTGACATATTTAGCTATCATCATTCCTACACTCTCCCAGCAGATCACTGAATAATGAGTTGTCTAAATCTTCAAATACCTGTTATGTGAATATTGTTTAATACAATGTTATGCTAAGCTAAGTCATCAACACTGTGCAGCTCCATTTTGTCCTTCTTCTATAGACATTGTAACGATTAAACCTTTTTGTGTTAATTCTAGCAAAGCGTAATCGACTTCAGTGGATCTCAAATGGAATATGTCATACAATGCTCATGTTCTAATGTACTTTGAAAAGGGCTTCTGTCTAAATTCATCTCAATGATTTGATTTAATATCTCTAAAAAAATCATGATATGCCTATTTCACGATATCTTAAAATAATTTCAGTTTCATATCGTAGAAAGTCGTGATATTAAATCGTATCGCGATACATCAAAATATTTTTAAAAATCGTGCACACCTACATGTAACCTCTAGTCAAATTGGTTCCGAGATATTCCACTGAATAGTTCGTGCACTAAATGACTTATGCGCTATATCTGCAATGTAGTTGACCGGGTTATAGATATCTTATGATGCGCATATGTTGCATAGTTGCTCTCATATTTCACACTATATTTTATGTTCCATTCTTAGCCCATCTGATTAATAAATAGAGGGTATTTTGATTGAAATTTAACAAGCATGAGTATTACCTACATATTGGAGTATTTCCCAGTATTTCCTGCTTTTTTGTGTCTCCCAGGGTGGCATTTACCGATGTTTCAACGCTCGTTATTTCACTCACTGGGAAATTGCTGGCAACCTTGAGTGGAAGCAGTTCATCAGTAAACCCTATGGAGGAATCACGTTTTAGCTATTCCGTGCCCATAAAACAAAATAAGATCCACCACACACGTTGCCTGTGTTAGGATCGATCCATCCTTAAACTCCATGACTATGAATTTCAAGAAAATTCTATAGGTACGCTGCTGAATATTTCGAAACTATTTCAACATATTCAAAAGCATCTTTATTAAATAGTAAAGACATACAATTTGTTCAACAACGCTTAGTCCGTCATCAATTAAGTTTACGTGACGAACTTACCTACGCCATTCATGCCGTCTTTGATTATGGCGATATCATGCGCGTCACGATATGACGTCATATGATTGGTGGATAAACTGCAAAGGTGAATTTAGTACAATCTTCTGAGACAATGGCTCCCGATGCGTCCTTTCATGTCAGCGAAAATGTGCCTAATATGTGGAGCATGTGTCACTTGGTGTGATCACGTGGGACAACATTTAGTTCCAATATACACGAGTCAAGCTTGATAACGCGGGTTACGGGGCCGGTACTGGGCCGGTACTGGGCCAATACCGGGTTAATGCGGCCATGTATTGGTCCAGTACCAGCCCCGTAACCTGCATTATCAGGATATTAGACTATACTTGGATTCTCTCGCGATCCTGTTATCACCGTTCTAGTATGAAAGCTGGTTTCATTCAAGCTAGTCTAAATGAAGCAAGAATGTCGTGTTAAAACAGCAGAGTGTGACGCATGTAAGCAAGAGACGCAGTTTTCTATATATAGTTAGTCATCCAAGAAAGACATTTGCTGTTTGATTGTGAAATCTCAATACTTTCCCCAAGTTTACCGAAGCCGCCATTACATGCCATTTCACCCAACGTCCAAGACATCATTCTGGCTTACCCAGTCGTAAGGTGTCGTAGAGAACATCTTAACAAATCAGTATTCAAATCGTGTGCGTAGAAGACTTACGATCGTTACGACCGTTCTGCCTGCCTGTCAGCATCGCGTGCGCATTAAGGCAGACTTACATATTGCGATTGTTGGCTAAGATCCGACCACGACACGACTCATCTACGATCTAGGTCATTTTAAAGAGAATCATAGACAAGCAGTGGTATGGCATTAACGCTGATTTAGAATATAAATCCCCGTAGATAGTTACCGAGCTGACAGTGAAATACAGAGAGACATGCAATGAAAATGATTTGCACGTCGCGTCGAAACGCGTTGCCTTCAAATTCCTGTAATTAATGCGCACGCGCGATGCTGACCATACTTCAGTCAGAACGGTCGCAACGATCGTAAGGCTTGTACACACACGTTTTGATTACTGCTTTGTTAAGATGTTCTCTACGACGGCTTACGACTTGATCGGAAATCTTGACATGTCAAAACTTTTCCGATTCCATTACGACTCTTCCGATCTGGTTATTTCTTCAAAATCGTGCCGTGGTCGTACATTAGAACCATGTACATAACACGACCAGATTAAAATTGTGTCACGGTTTTCCTTACCGCGCCGGGACGTGGTCGGATCTTAGCCAAAAATCGCAATATGTAATTCTGCCTTTAATTACAGGAATCAAATTAGTTTCAAAATATTCAACATAATGTTTATTAGTAAAGACACACAATTCATTCAACTTGACGGACTATTCCAGGTTAAAGACCGACTATTTCAGTCAATTATGATTGTAGGGTGTGACACTGGATTGTGACATCAACATATATGCGTCGTAGTTGATTATTATTGAATTATATACTGGATTTCTCCATTGACAGTGTTCCTGATGGTACTAGGCTAGGATGTGTTATGGCTTCACATAAACATGTCATGTAGTTTGGCTTACTTCTTACAATGGCCGAACAAGAACGTTCCTTGATGTTAGTTCTCGGCACAATGTCGCAGCCGTAGGAGCAATCTCTGGCATTATGTCGGGCTGGTTATAAATACATTATAGCTCAATTCGTCAATGGGCCATTCCATTTTAGCTATGCCCCGTCCATCTCCATATAAGCTCCACCAACACCTCGCTCGTGTTGGAATCGATCGATCTCTGAACTCCCTGACTATCAATTTCCAGAAAACTATACACGTACGCTATTGACTATGCTTGAACTAATTTGACTGGGTGCTGTTGCTGGCGAAAATATTCAACAGTATGTTTATTAAATAGCAAAGACATACAATTCGTACAGCACTTAGCCCGTCATCGGGTACGCGTGCGTGACGAACTTGGCCACGTCGTTCACGACGTCATTGATTATAATGTCAGCCTACAGTTGATACACAGTTGATCATGACGTCATAAGATTGATGAAAAAACTGTGAAGGTGCATTGGGTCATGTACAGCCAGGTCTCATCTTCAAGAAATGATGTATTAATTGATAATGTCTACATATATTGTTGCAGGTTTGGATGTTCGGTCATATAGCGTATACTGCCCAAAGCATCCATTCTTAAAGTAGTAACATAACTGCTTTTATTTTGTAAATTAAAATCTGATCTTAATGCTTGAGTATCATGATTCTGTGTGTGTGAATAACGTCAAGGGGTCCTGAGCCAAACTTAGGACCCATTGTGTCATGTGCAAAGCTTATGACATTCATGGTCCAGTTCCAAACGTAATGGCCTAAGGCAGCAATGCCTACCAATTCAATTATGTTCAAAATATTCAACAGAACATTTGTGCATCGTATTCAAAATTGTTTTGTTTTGGAAACGTGTTAGCTAATTTATGAGATGTCATATATGTTTGATAGGGGCCCGAAAATTAAGACAACAAATAAACCTTGTGTCACTTTTTGTTTTGAGAGCTCTGTGTGTTTGGGAGCTCAGGGTAAATGCACGTATTGTAATGTCTTATGGTCGGCCTTGAAGGGGTCCTAACTAACTGTGCACAAGGGTCCTAAATAACTTTGTGCACCAGGGTCCTAACTAAAGTTGCACACCAGGGTCCTAACTAACCTTGCACACCAGGATCCTAACTAACTTTGCACACCAGAATCCTGCCTAGTTTTGCACGCCAGGGTCCTAACTAACTTTGCACACCAGAGTCCTGACTAACCTTGCACACCAGGATCCTAACTAACTTTGCACACCAGAGTCCTGACTATCTTTGCACGCCAGGGTCCTAACTAACTTTGCACACCAGGGTCCTGACTAACTTTGCACACCAGAGTCCTGATTAGCCTTGTACACCAGGATCCTAACTAACTTTGCACACCAGAGTCCTGACTAGCTTTGCACGCCAGGGTCCTAACTAACTTTGCACACCAGAGTCCTGAATAACCTTGCACACCAGGATCCTAACTAACTTTGCACACCAGAGTCCTGACTATCTTTGCACACCAGGATCCTAACTAACTTTGCACGCCAGGGTCCTGACTAACTTTGCACACCAGAGTCCTGATTAACCTTGCACACCAGGATCCTAACTAACTTTGCACACCAGAGTCCTGACTAACCTTGCACACCAGGATCCTAACTAACTTTGCACACCAGAGTCCTGACTATCTTTGCAAACCAGCATCCTAACTAACTGTGCACACCAGGGTCCTGACTATCTTTGCACACCAGGGTCCTAACTAACTTTTCACACCAGCGTCCTGACTAGCTTTACACACCCGTGTGTTGACTAACTGTGCAAACCAGAGTCATGACTAACCTTGCACACCAGGATCCTAACTAACTTTGCACACCAGAGTCCTGACTAACTTTGCACACCAGGATCCTAACTAACTTTGCACACCAGGGTTCTGACTAACTTTGCACACCAGAGTCCTGACTATCTTTGCACACCAGGGTCCTAACTGACTTTGCACACCAGAGTCCTGACTAGCTTTACACACCCGGGTGCTAACTAACTGTGCACACCAGAGTCCTGACTAACCCTGCACACCAGAATCCTAACTAACTTTGCACACCAGGGTCCTGACTAACTTTGCACACCAGAGTCCTGATTATCTTTGCACGCCAGGATCCTAACTAACTTTGCACACCAGAGTCCTGACTATCTTTGCACGCCAGGATCCTAACTAACTTTACACACCAGAGTTCTGACTAACTTTGCACACCAGGATCGTAACTAACTTTGCACACCAGAGTCCTGACTATCTTTGCACACCAGGATCCTGACTAACTTTGCACACCAGAGTCCTGACTACCTTTGTACACCAGGATCCTAACTAACTTTGCACACCAGGGTCCTGACTAAGTTTTCACACCAGGGTCCTGACTAACTTTGCACACCAGAGTCCTGACTAACTTTGCACACCAGGAACCGAACTAACTTTGCACACCAGGGTCCTGACTAACTTTGCACACCAGGGTCCTGACTAACTTTGCACACCAGAGCCCTGACTAACTTTGCACACCATGATCCTAACTAACTTTGCACACCAGGGTCCTGACTAACTTTGCACACCCGGTTGATAACTAACTTTACACAGCGGTATGTTTCTTGTTTATAACTAAGTAAAATAAAGAATGACTAATATAATCTACACCCCAATTGATTGATTACCTCATCTATGGCGCTCTCCTGATTTGCAATAGGATTCTCCCCTGCACAGACTCTCGTGATATCGTAAAATTTATTGGAGATTACCCTTTGACGATAGGCTTAGGATTGAGGCCTTCAGATTTCCCAAATGGATAATTTCACGTATAATTTCCACTACGAGCATACATGATGAGGACATATACTCCACCGCAGAGATAGATATCTTAGACGTGACATGCTCCTCTCAAAAGGCGGAAATTCGGTGGAGTATATTATCATAGTCTCCAAACTAATATGTTTTTGTTACTAATTCTCCTATCTTTTGGTACAATGCGTCAGATGAATATAGCCAATACAGGGTTATTTATGAATTTGCGTCTGGTCAATTCCACTCCCAAATACCAAAAGAGAATTTAGACTTTTGGAGGCTATATATGCCGCTCAGAGTTCATTATTTTTCTCTCAAATTTTATTTGCGATGAAAATATATAAATTCCATTGATGAATGTCTGTTCGGTCACTCTTCTGATTACGGAACCATAAGAGTCCCGGTATTATGTAAGCCGCTGGCATACTATTATAGAGCGTGGATGTGATCGTGCATTGGCCAGAAGAATGGTATGAGTACTGGGAATTGTCACGATCGTCCGAGAGTTGTTGCCAAATTGCCTAGATGAAATAAACACAGCTGGAGATGAAATGAAACACACCCGCTGAACAGCTGTTACTGAAAGCTTGGTTCGATACGTCGACATCTGAAAATACCCGGCGTTTTACTGGCTTCACGTCACCGGCTGTCATGGCAACTGGTCCAATAGTGAAGCTATGCGGATATCCAGTCTACGCTTATTAGATATCTACGTTATCCACCAAGTTGTGAAACTGATCAGAATTAACGTTGGTAACAGAACCCTATGAGTGATGTTAATGGTGATGGGCCTAGTATTAAGGTATATGTAACAGTGGTGACATACACGCAGAAGGAACACCACCAGCCTCTTCAGGTCTACAGTTGTAGAAGTCTTGTCCGACCATGGATAGAACCGATCTGTCACTCAAGTTTATGACGTTATAATCAACGGAGGAATCCAGTTTTTCGATCAATCGTATGCCGTCATGATCAACAACGTCACGGATGTAGGCTGACGTCATAATTAGTTACGACGGCCATGAATGACTTGATTTAGTCTGTTTTAAACGGTTAATAGTCCGTCGAGTGATACGAATTGTATGTCTTTACAATTTAATAAAGATTATGTTGAATATGTTCAAACTAATTTGACTGGGCGTTGTTGCTGCCTTAGGCAGCAACAGCACCCTGTCAAATTAGTTTCAAAATATTCAACAGGTTACCTGCATAATTTTCTTGAAATTGAGATACAAAGAGTGAAGGGATTGATTGATCCCAACACGGACAAACCGTGGGTGGAACTTAGCTAGAGATGGGAGTGGTAGTGCTGACATTGAATTCCTCCATTACATCACGCGCTGGCTGATGCCTCGATCACAACGTGTAACGAATGACGTACTTAGCGGCGCTATGATAATTTTAACTGTCTTTTGAGCTTACGACTTTTATGATTTACTATTTAAAGGTGCATATTCACAACAAAATGCTTGAAAATAAAACTGTTGAAATTATATACTTTTAGAGGGTTAAATTATGTACCTCAATGCAATGAAACGAAATAAATCTTAACATATGATGATTTGATTCCATATAAATACATGTCGTATGCCTAGTTGTGAATACGAATTAAGGACCGATGGTGCCTCTAATTCAATTTGGCAACTTGAGAGAGAGAGAGAGAGAGAGAGAGAGAGAGAGAGAGAGAGAGAGAGAAGAGAGAGAGAGAGAGAGAGAGAGAGAGAAGAGAGAAAGAGAGAGAAAGAGAGAGAGAGAGAGAGGAGAGAGAGAAGAGAGAGAGAAGAGAGAGAGAGAGAGGGGAGAGCGGGAGGAAGGGAGGGAGGGAGAGGGAGGGAGGGAGGGAGGGGTGCCATAGGCAGCAATAACACCCAGTCAAATTAGTTTGAACATATTCAACAGCTTCCTCCCTGGAAATTGATCTACGGGGCATTTATGGTTCGATCGATCCCGATCGATCCCAATACAAAAAAGGAATTGGCGGAGCTTAGCTAGGAATGGGCGGGACAGAGCTGAAACTCAATTCATCCACTATCGTATTCAAATGACCACATATATTGCAGAGGTTTTTGGCTGATTACATAAAACAAAATACTTATATATAACAAATGATGAGCTTATATTTTATTCGATTTTACCTGTCGACAAAAATTGTGAATGCCTCTGTTTTACCGTATCATAGTATGTACACGCAAATAAACAGCAAAGATTCATACACAATATCTGCCCTATATAATCATTTATAAATCATTATTTATTCGCAAAAATAATTAAATAATACTTATGATAATTAATTTAAAAAAATAATAAATAAAGGCATATTTAATGCACATGATTAATATACAATTGTTATACGAAACACAATGGACCTTTCCAGTTTTAGCTATGCCCCGCCCATCTTTAGCTAGGCTCCTCCCACGCCTCGATCGTGTTGAGATCGATCGATCGCTGAACTTCCTGACTATCAATTTCCAAAGAACTATGCAGGTTACCTATTGAATATTTTGGAACTAATTTGCTATAGCAGCAACAGCGTCCAGTCAAATTAGTTTCAAAATATTCAACAGCATGTTTATTAAATCGTAGAGAAATACAATTTGTACAACGTGTCGAACTTTTAAGAGTTAAGACGGGCCAAATAGAATCATTTATGACGTAATGATTATGATGTCATACTACACGCCGCTTAGCTAACTATGACGTCATATGAAGTCAGATGATAGATGGAGACTCCGGAAAGGTGAATTTTAACGACACCGTTCTAACGTATTAATAGATTTTAAGCTTTATACCAGAATGCTTGAAAATTATTTTTGTTTTAATTGTACACTTGTAGAGGCTTAAATTGTGTGCCCTAGACGTAATGAAACGACAAAATCTTAGCATATGATCATTTCATTCCATATAGATTAATACATAGTTTTAAGTTACGAAATGGTTTAGAGACACGTGTCCCTAATTCAAATTCACAAACAAATTAAAAACAATTTTTTATACATAGTGAAATCATCATTAAGATTTATTTCGTTTTATTACATCTAGGCACACGATTTTAGCCGCTGCTAAGCGTCTACAAGTTAAAAAAAATTATTTTCAGGTATTTTGACGTGAATATACACCTTTAATATATGATTTTAAAACATGTGTACGGTATTTTTCAACTTTTTCTAAAAGCGTGTTCTCACTAGAGACTTAACCGGCGTAGGGCAATACAGAGGTATGGCGTTATTCCCGATTAACTCTCCAGTGAGAACACGGCCTGACTCTTTACTAGACCTTCGGTTTGGGCAAATTGTGTAGTAGAGCAATACTGGAGAGCTCAGACAGTTTATTTTAAAAATGTAAAAATATGTAGTTTCATTACCCTCCTCGGTTCTGTCGGTGCGTTTATCAGTGAGTCTGTAGATGTATCTAAACAACTATTGAACAGGTTTGGTTCACGTTTTAACATACTGAAGGAACTTGCCGTGCAAGAAGATTTCTAGATGTTTGCCTTGATCAGGATAAAAGACCCCAGATCCGGATCAGATACAGTTTTGGATTTGCCGATATCTCAGAGACTTCTGGTCCGATTTTGTTCAAATTTGACCATAAGAAAGGATTTGAAGACGCACTTGGAGTTCATGACTTTGCACGTGATCCGACACAAGCCGGATGCTCAGAATAAGAGAGGGGGCGGGGTGTGGGTGGAGTCGAGGAGCGACGTTCTGAAATTTTTAATTGTTCTTGTTTTATTTCGTACTGGTTTTGTATTTTAGATACCCAATGATGTTACCCTTGCTGTGGCAGTATAGCTCGATATTATCCCAGTCATTTAAGCACATTTATAGGTATGTTGTAAAATAGCCGGACTGGAAGCTGCATATCCCGAGAACCAGATTCAAGTCATAATTCATAAATTAGTTAAAATATTTCCAAAAACAAAGAAACAGCATAACAGGCTTTAAATAGTAAGAAATGTTCGGCCTGGGTATTTTGAACATAATTGGATAGATCAGGTAACATGTGATCAACACAAAATAAAACGTGATGTTGAATATTTTGAACACAATTGGACTGGAAGACTTCCAGTCCAATTGTGTTCAAAATATTCAACATCACGTGTTGGTGTGTGTTGATCACATGTTACCTGATCTATACTGCGTATAACATATTATTTCTTACTGTGCAATTAATGTGACGTGTCTGGGGGTGGGGCATGGATGGGGTGAAATTGCTGCCAAGTAGATTAGTGTCTGTATTAATTATACACAACGTACAGAGGAAATCGCCTCGCTCTAAATATATATTAACTTCCTGGTATCCTTTCAACTGGTGGCCATTGTACAGCTTTGAAATAATCAATAGTTGCTTTGCAAAAAAAAATAAAAATAAAAATAAAATAAACAGCATATAAACATTATGTACAATCGTTAATACTGCGATTCGTTTTCACATCGTACAATAATTCGCTTAAATGTGCATTTTTTACCAAGAGCGTCTAAAAAACTAATGTCTTTCATCCCAAGTCGACCTTGGAATCGCTTTAACACCTCAACTCAAAATTCAATGTAACTATACAGGAAGGTTATTGTATATTTTGAAACTAATTTGACTGGCACATGTATAGGTGAAGGCAACATCTTCCTGTCAAATTTGATTCAAAAATATTCAACAGCGTATAGGTTTACGAATTCGATCGTTCACGTGTAAAAGGTTAAATGTGTATATAGGCTCGCTCTATTACGAGGAAAAGATATTGGTGGGACCTACCTCTCTAAACTCGATGCCAAGGTATTTGCAAAAATGTGTCCAGTTTGGAGATGTTTCCCCCATGACACAGGTTATTGGGCAGGTACTGGGCCAATACCGGGCCAAATTAACCCGGTATTGTTAAAAACCGGCCCAGGAAATTGCATTATAGGGCTTCTAGCACATAGAGGCTGAATTTCTATAGGATAATTGGATCCTTTTCTAGATGTTCCGCTTAGAGAGGTTTTTATTGGTTTATTGCCAGTTCAGGCTGGAACGTTTATCTGTAGTAAAATGTGATCTAGGTCGAACGCCAAAATCTCCACGCACAGGCGCACGTACGCGCTCACTCGCACACGCGCACGAACACACACACACGCACACACGGACGCCCACACGCGCACGCAAACACGCAGGCACATATTCGAGCAAGCACGCACGCAAGTACGCACACGCGGCGCACGCGCGTAATCGCGTATCCGCGCAGACTATATTGTACATCTTTGACAGACGTCACATTGATTTTATCAACTAAATATAAATTCACCATAGATAGCAGAAGAAAAAGAAAACAAGTAGCCCTACACGTACACCAAACGATAATAAATAAATGTAAACGAACTATGAGACTGGGTTATATTGACAAAATTTTGCGTGGCCTCAATAACGCTATATCGAATACTGATCCAGAGAAGGCTTTTAAACATGACGGGCGCAGTTAGTACGAATAAATACACCCATGTATACGTCCATTCTGTTGACAGGAGAGCAAGAGGAGGATAGACGCGGAGATGGCGAGTGAAAGTGACTACGATGAGAACCGTGCGTGCGTGCGTGCGTGCGTGCGTGCGTGCGTGCGTGCGTGCGTGCGTGCGTGCGTGCGTGCGTGCGTGCGTGCGTGCGTGCGTGCGTGCGTGCGTGCGTGCGTGCGTGCGTGCGTGCGTGCGTGCGTGCGTGCGTGCGTGCGTGCGTGCGTGCGTGCGTGCGTGCGTGCGTGCGTGCGTGCGTGCGTGCGTGCGTGCGTGCGTGCGTGCGTGCGTGCGTGCGTGCGTGCGTGATGTGGGTGGTGGGTGGGTGGGTGGGTGGGTGGGTGGGTGGGTGGGTGGGTGGGTGAGTGAGTGAGTGAGTGAGTGTGTGAGTGAGTGAGTAAGTGAGTACACGAGTGCGTGCGTGCGTGCATGCGAGAGAGCGACGAATGTGCTTGCGTGTGTGTATGTGCGTGCGCGTGTGCGCGGGAATGTCAGCTTCGAACTGCGCGATGCGTGCATGCGAGAGAGCGACGAATGTGCTTGCGTACGCATGTGCATGTGTGTCTGTGCGTGTGCGCGGGAATGGCAGCTTCGAACTTGGAGATACATATACTAACAGTACATAGCCATGAATACAAGGCGATATGATATCAAATTAATTAAAAATAATTTACTCAAATTTATATATGATCTAGGAATAGGCCTAGGCATTGTTCAATTCAATAGGCCTACCGATATCCACCAAACGCATTATTAAAGGTTAATTTAATCTGTATATTTCAAAGTAACTCTAACATCTGAGTTTGGATACTGCCTGAGTTACTGGAAGCATATATCCCGTCTTTGGTGAGTCTATTGCAAAGTAACGCGCATTCTCTAGAAGCGATCCAGATTACTGGGCCGATGCGTGGCCAATACAGTGCCGATACTTTCGGTATCGGCCCAGCATCTACCCAGTGAGCTGCGTTATCAGGGCAGCGGACTCAGTTCAAGAACTGCTCGCTCAATTAACGATTCAACGAGATTTGTCACGATAGACAAGTCCATTTTTCTTCGAAATCGCGCGTTCGTCCATTTGATAATGGTTCGTGCCCATGTCCATGGAACAGTATCCATCACAAGAATAATTCAAATTTTCCAGGTGGTCATATCTTATTGGTAATATTGGAGTAATTGGCTACCTTGCTTAGGATATTATGCTATCCATTAGGCCTAGCCAGAAAGGTTCTATTTTATAAGCTCCGTGTTTATAGAATACATGGCATTACTCCGCGCTTCATCATCTTGTATTATATATCACTTTCGCGGAATTGACGTGTACTAACTCTTGCGCGCTATGCATTCCTGTATTGGAACTATTTTATAACTTGTTCTACAAAACGCATACACATTTTCTGATTTCCAAAGCAACTGTACTGTAGTTTGTTTTGAAAAAAACCCCGTCACGTGTTCCGCTTCAATGAATCATACAGCAGGCCCTGTGCCAAGACGACCAATATGTCGCCCTTTCCCTGTAGCCGCACTCTTATACGCCAAGCGAGCATCTCGGCAATTTATCACGATATCCACTGAATCGTGACCTCCTTTCATCCGGGTTATTTAGCTACGGTTCTGAGTCGTGCTGAATCGGAAGACTAAGTCCAGCAGACCAAAGATTGTCAGGATACTGGCTCCCAGGTAGAGAGACAATGATGCGCCAATGTCAGCTGTGGACAAGAGAAAAAGAATAGAATATCACTTGCAGACTCGGGACTGATCTTTTTAACTTCATGAATGTTTGTATCATGTCTACAGTTGTGTAATCCTAATGTAGGCCTATTGGCACACCTTTTTAGGCAAGTTCTTTCATTGTGTTAAAATTTGAGCAAGATTAGATCAGTATATATTTAGATACAGCTACGGACCGACCGACCGAGCTACCGACCGATTGACCGATTGAACGACAGACAGAGCCAATCGCAAAACCCTAGTCCGCTTACGCGGGTGGGGGTGGGGGTGGGGTTCAGGGGTGGGGTGGGGGTAGCGGGGTGGGGGTTGTAATAGGGTAACAGTTGTACGCTATAGTGATCACAGCGATGGTGGGTGGGTCAGTGTTTACGAATACAGATGCTAGTGAATGGATGGAGGCTATACGTAGTCTTACAATAGCCGCTATTGTGTGTCAGTCAGCGTTTATTTGAAGGTTGAGCGGTTAACAGGAATGTCAGGCCAATGGCGTAATCCGATCTGTCACCCAAATATATGACGCCATAGTCAATGGCGGAATCCAGTTTTAGCTATTCCCAGCCGATATTTAGCTAACCTCAACCCACACTTCGCCGTGCTGGGATCGATCAATCCATGAACTACACGACTATCAATTTCCACAAAAATATACAGGTACGCTGTTGAATATTTTAAAACTAATTTGCCTTTGTGTTGTTGCTGCCATACGCCCAGTCAAATTAGTTTCAAACTATTCAACAACGTGTTTATTAAATAGTAAATACATACATTTCGCACAGCAACGCTTAGTCCTTCATCAATTAAGCGATCGTGATGAACTTATCTACGTCATTCATGAGTATGACGTCATAATACACGTGATTATGACGGCATATGATTGATGGATAAACTGGAAAGCTCCATTACATCACATGTATGCTGACGTCACCATCTAACGGCATATTATAACTCCGTCATGAAGCTCGAAAGGTCTGGCATGTGTACCGATTTTATGGCTTTAATACACATTCTGTTGAATATTTTGAAACTAATTTGACTGGGCATTCTTGCTGACATAATATTCCACAGGTTAGCTAATGAATTTGGAATTCAATCCCAATACGGACATCCCGGTGGAGCTTCGCTAGCGATCGGCGGGGCAGTAGCTAAAACTGGATTCATCCATTTTCGTGGCATGGATAAAAATCGATCCTTCGATTACCCTTAATCAATGATCAAAGCGGTAGAAACGTGGCATGCCCAAAATGGTAAACTTACATGCTAACGCGAATATACCATACGAATCCTCCTGTATCATCGTAGTCTCCGATAACTCTGTGAAATACACCTCCATCTGAAGGAAATTATTTCTGAAAAAAACGCCAAAGAGAAAGAATATTAGTAGAGATGGGTTGGCGACTTTGTATAACAATATGTTTTTAAAACCTAAATTAGCGGTTATTTCTGAACTGTAGTATAGGTTCAAGTGTACTCAAGCCTATGGGCGGGATTATCAAGAGTCCCACAGACGTCCTCTCGCAAAACAATTGATGAAGAAGGTAGATGTGGACATATTCCTCTTCCGATGAAGACATATTCTTAGAAGAATTGGCTGTATGAATATAAAATTGCTTAATTAAGTGTTTGACTCGCCAAGATCTTAGTCTGAAAACTTCAACTGAATGCGTCTTTATAACTTGTGTCATGATGAATCGGACTCCCTGGCTGCAAATACAGCTCTGGCGTGAATGGAAGTAGAAGCAGGCGGGTTGGGAATATGTTCTAGTACAAGGGAGGTAATCGCGGATTCTAATAATCAAGGGAGAAGAGACCAATATGGATTATCTCCCCTGCATTGCAAAAATGAGTAAAAATAAAATCTCGACCTCAGGAGAAAGTACGCTCTATTATTTGCTCCTTTATGTCTTGTAATCGTTTAACAAAGAATTTAGTCCAATATATATGCCTACTCATACCAGTCTGCTTCAAAATTTTCTCTTTTGCGCATTTTTGCTATAAATAACGCTTCTGCAAAGTGGATTTGTTGAGAACAGCCACAATTTTCAGTAGGCACTTTATAAACCCATGTCGTGTCAACTTGTCGTAGTAGTGTTAAAACCTACCAAGACAGCCTCTGTAGTAGTCTTGAGAGGTGTCTATTTGTAGGCCAAGAGAAGACTCTTTTTGAAAATATACCACTGGAATGGCCGGCTCGGTTACCGAGCCAGCCATTCCAGTGGTAAAATTTCAAAAATAATCTCTTGGTCTGCAAATGGATACTGACTAAGCAAAAATCTATATTTTCTAGACCATTAACGCTAATTCACAAGCCGGTCCAAAAACGTCCGAACAACTTTTTTTTTTTTTATTCGAGTGGTAAATTTACATAAAACCTTCTCTTCTCTTGGCTATTCATTGAGCGAATATTTCAATTTTCTGTGGAAAATCTTGAGAAAGTAAAGGGTTAATTGCCAAAAGTGGCATTTTGAGCGCTTTGAGGCGCTGCTGACACAAAAAGGGGTTAATTTATCAAATTGAAGCAGTTTATAATTTTTTTTGTCACCTACATCATGGTTACATAAAATATGCACACGCGTACATTCGAGTTTTGTTTCGATACGCCCATAAAGCCAGACACGCATAGATACAGTTATTATGTGCTACAACTTAATTGTAATTATAATAAACGGAGAGATCCGATCTGTCACTCACGTAGTTGATGTCATAACCAGATACGTCACATGTTAGCTGACATCACAATCAAAATGGCGGAGCTTATTCACGATGGATAGTTTTTGACGAAACAGTTTGATTGTAACGTCAGGATACATGTCACGCAATTGATTATGGCGTTATATAATTGAGCGACAGATCGGATACATCCATTGCTTGCTCTTACTGATAAAATCTTCCATTAATTCTGCTCCCACGTGCGAAATCGCGCAACTCAGACAAATAATCGGCTATTGTAACAAACTGCTCTTCTACCAATACGACCACGCCCTCTGCCCAACTGGCCACGGCTGGGACCCGCAGTCTGTCCAGTTTCACCTCGTTGAAGTTCGTGAAATCGCCCACACGTTCTGCGAGCGGCGTAATGAGGCTGATCAGCTGCTCTCCCCCATCCTTCATGGTAGTGAGAGTCTGGCGGAACTCCTCTACCAAGTGCTGTTGAGTAAAATCGAATCATGTTAAAACGTAACATTTATGGATCGTCAGAAATGGCCTTTCCATTTTTAGCTATGCCCCGCCCATCACTAGCTAAGCACCACCCCACCACGTCATGTTGGGATTGATCGATCCCCGAATGCCTTAGCTATCAATTTCCTGAAAACTATAGAGGGAAGCTGTTGAATATTTTAAAACTAATTTGACTGTGTGCTGTTGCTGCCTATGGCATCAACAGCGGCTGGTCAAATTAATTTCAAAATAGTCAACAGAATATTTATTAAATGGTAAAGACATATAATGTGTACAACAATGCACAGCCCGTCCTCAAATATGCGTTCGTGACGTACTTATCGATGCCATTCATGACGTCATTCATTGTGTCATATGATGGGTGGGTACTCTGCAAAGGTGACTTAATTCGCTCAAACAAAGATGAATAGATGGGTCTTCAACCATTCTAACCCTGAATTCTGAGAATTTCAATTTCCAGGTAACTATGCTGGTGTTGTGTTGTATATTTTGAAACTAATCCGACAGGTAGCTGTTGCTGCCATAGCCGGCAAAAGTTCCCAATGAAATTAGTTTCGAAATATTCAAAAGTATTGTTGGGTTTTCTTTAATTGCATGTGCGTTTTCTAATTTGTCTTTACGGTTGAAAGGTCTAGTCATGTAAGCTAGCAACCATCTGTCTTAAAGCAACACCCTCTTAGATGTCAACTCAAGATTAATGCGGTTCAATGTAATACGGGAAATTCAGGATTCCAGTTTAATCATATGACGTCATAATCAAATACCTGGCGTGTAGGATGATGCCATAATAAATTACGTAATGAATGACGTTGCTAAGTTCGTCAAGGACGCTTGATTGATGACGGATTAAGCATTGTCGTACAAGTTGAATGTTTTTACTATTTTGAAAAATATGCTGTTGAAAATTTTGAAACTAATTGGACTGGGCACGGTTGTTGTCATAAACAGCAACAGCACCTAGGCAAACTAATTTCAAACTATTCAACTGCTTACCTGCATAGTGTTCTGGAAATAGAGATTCAGAGAGTGCGGGGATCGCTCAATACCAATATCGGCAAAGCGTGGGTGGAGCTTAGCTAAAAATGTGCTCGCCCAAGCTAAAGCTGGATGTATACAATACATCTCATAAATAGTTATGTTAACAAGCTTCCGAAAACAAAAGTAGAAACATGATACCAATAAAAATTTTGAAAACTATGTAAGACACTTTCTGTTGAACATGTTGGACATCATTGTATGTTTGTAAACACGGTACTGCTGCAAACAAGGCTACGTAGGCTATGTTTATTCGTCGGCTCAAAATAATTTTGCTCGCTGGGATTACGTAACTAACTTACTTAGGCCGTGTTCTCACTAGAAACTTAATCAGAAATAACGCCATCCCCATACTGACGTATGGCGTTATTCTTGATTACCTCTCTAGTGAGAACACGACCTTAGGTATAACGTTGGTCCAACACAACTAACTTCCTGTCAGTCAGCCAACATAAATACAACGTTGGCACAACGTAAGTAATTTTCTATGACTCATCCAAACATAAGGCCAACGTTGGGCCAACGAAACCACACATGCATGCATCTGACGTCAAAATCAAATATGCCACGTTTTAGCTGACGTCACAATAAAGAAACCGTAATATATAGAATTTATCGTCTGTTTCACTATATAGGAATCCAATCTGTCAGTCAAATATACGACGTAATGATGAATTACGTCACGTGTGGGTTGACGTCGCCATCAATTAGGTCATGAACGACGTGTCTAAGTACGTCATAAGTAAGGGCTTAATATATAGTTCGTCAAGTCGTGCGAATTGTATGTCGTTACTATATAATACGCGGAATCAATTACGTCATGCATGGCATAGCTAAGTACGTCACGAACACATATTTGAAGACGGGCTATGCGTTGCTGTGCGCATTGTATGTCTGCACTATGTAATAAATATCCTGTTGAGTATTTTGAAACTACTTTGGCTGAGCGCTGGCGCTGCCATGTTGCTTCATAACTGACATTGCAATCAAACTTGACGTATCTCCTTCACGAGAAACGTCTGCCACCAAAGTCTATGCCTTTGATGAATTTTCAAGTTAATTAAGATTATGTTGATTATTTTGAAACTAATTTGACAAGAAACTGTTGCTGCATATGGCAGTAAAAGCTCCCAGTCATATTAGTTTCAAAATAGCCAACAGCTTACGTGTATAGTTACCTTGAAATTTAGATTCTATGAATTAATTTTTTTAAAGTTTCAGATCGATTTCAACGCCTGTACAAGTGGGCGGAGCTGAGCTAGATAGGTGTGGCCACTGGTAAAAATGGATTTCTATGTTCGAAATTACTTTGCCTGGAAGCTTTATGCAGCAACAGCTTCCAGCCCAATTAATTAAAAAAATATGTAGGCCTAATATGTCGCTTTGAATTGTTAACGATTTTCCGATTTATTCAGGTTTTACATCGCAACAATCGTGATTATTGATTTGATCACGATATGTCGTGCACCACTTTGCGTGGATCCATGGATTAAATGAACTAAATCATGCACCAGGGGAGAAATTAATCTAGCCGGCTGGCCCAATGCTAGCACAAAGTAAGCAGGGCTAGTACACTTTCTGGCAGCATGGTGGGTTAGTAACAATTTGATATCTCAAAACGTAATTGTTCAATACGGCCAAAACGGACTCTGCAGTGATAATGTGAAATGCCCATTAGCAGAGCAAGATAAGACTATTTTTTGAAAATTTGTCAATGGAATGACTGACTAGCTCTATAAGTGAGCCAGCCATTCCTGTGGGTATTTTTTTTTAAATATTCTTTTCTTTGTCTGTAAATGGACGTTTTCTTACATAATTTTCTAGATACAATCTGACATTTAGACCTACACTTTTCATGGTTTAAGTACACCAGTTTACAAACAAAACATAATTCACCTTTACAGAGTACACACCCATCATATGACGTCATAATGAACTGCGTGATGTGTATAATGACATCATAATGAATGACGTCGATAAGTACGTCAGGAACGCATATTTGAAGACGGTCTATGCGTTGTTGTACAAATTGTTTGCTTTTACTGTTTAATACATATTCTGTTGAATATTTGAAACTAATTTGACTGGACTTTGTTGCTGCCATAGGCAGCAACAGCACCCAGTCAATTTAGTTGCAAAATATTGAACAGCTTCCCTGTATAGTTTTCAGGAAATTGATAGCTAGGGCATTTGGGGATCGATCAATCCCAACATGGCGAGGTGTGGGTGGAGCTTAGCTAGTGATGGGCGGGGCATAACCAAAAATGGAAAGGTAAATTGCATAACACGCAATGCTATGGTGACGTAATACTCATATGACGAACTAATCCCCATATCTACCAAGTCAGGGTTAGTAAAACTCAGTAGGGATAGTAGAATCTAGGTATCACCTGCCCTGCTGGCTTGTGGCACATTCGGGTTAATTTAAAATGTTGTGCATAGAAAATCTGGATAGACTCTGTCCAAAAAGTATAAAAGTATGTTTACATGAACTGCCTATATATACTCACTCTTGCTGAGCGAATAAGACTGTTCAGCTGGCCACTGTGGAGTCTTCTCGCTAACTCGGATTTCTTAATTTTATTATTCAAATACAGTTTTGCTGCTATTGAGAAAATATTGTCCATAGTAGAAATGTTAGTTCTCAATTTCGTCACTAGACTAGAAACTGAAACAAATACTCCATCCATTGTACTCTTACTCCTCTTTAAGTACGTCTCAATATCGCTCAAACTATCAGACAGCGCAAGGATTTTATTTTTATCTACTTCGTATGCTTTTTCTAAATCTTGAAGACTCGAATATAAGACTGGCAACGTAATGTGGTCCAGGTCCTCTATTTCAAAGAAGAAATCCTGCATTTGCTTATACAACGTATTGAAATTGTTGAATCTATGTTGAACGAAGCGCTGTTTATCTAACATAATAGCCACGGAAAGATTGGATATAAAGTTGTATCTGTTCAGAAAGTTATTGCTTATCGATTCAGTTAAGTTTAAGATTTTATTCACTCTGCTTTCATACGTGGCACGATTGCTTCTGAATTCTTTATAGTTCTGTCCATATCCGTTAAGAAGGTCTATTTTAAACCGTTGAACATTCTCGGCTATCTGCTGCAACAGTCCCCCTGTTCGCGTGGTTCGTTGGGCTGGCGACACCACGAGCCTCCCAAGCCGACGTTGAATCCTGGCCAAGGTTTCGTTGATAGTGCCCACATTTCTGGTTTGGATTTCCGCGAGTATTGTCCTTGCTGTCAGTATACTTTTAGTGTTAGTTTTAATGACTCGAATCAAGTTCTGGTAAGCCTGTACGTGACTACGCTGCCTGAAGTTATGGTAGTTTAATCGTAGGCTAGTATTCAGATCATTAAGGGACTCTGTAAGACTGGCCATTGTTTTGGCGTATTCACTGTTATACGACGTCACCTGTCTTTCTATTGTAGTGATGTTATGAGCGCACCCATCGAGACCCTCCGAGACAAAACTGAGAGTATCAACATCATGCCCGTTAATTATCCAATCGTTCCTGTGGTACATGTCACGTGCCGTTTGGAACTTGGTTTCCAATTCCTCAAAGTCGTTGATAGCGCGAATCCAACTTTCTGCGGCGTATACCGACATAGAGGCTTCAGACATTGCTAGTTCGTAGTCAGTCCATTCACAAGTAGTGGAACAGCCACACCCATCGCCTTCACATACCTCTTTTGATTCGTCTGTAAGAAAATAAACATAAGACATTGGTTAACATTTTCTTCCCTGTAATTGTATCTCTGGTTGTCACACACCAACGTCATTGGAACCTTCTTTTAGCCAAACTTCGATTAAAGGCTTTCCTGCACTTTACTCCGAAAGCCTTCAACCTAGTAAGGTACGGAAACATTGACCCTCTTCAGCCATGCACATAGCGAAATAGTTTTAAAAGACGGTGCCCCTCCTTATAACGCACGTTATTGTGTCAGTACTAGATCCATATCAGGAATATACGGCCCAGTATTGACCCAGTGATGGCCCAGTAACCAGCGTTAGGAAGCCATACACAAAGCTACTCTACACATAGCCATGCACTATTCACTCTGTGTCTACTTGGGCACATACTGCACATTTCCGATCGTGGAAACCTGTTCTACTTCTGGTTTCATATCCGAAAATGGTTCCAGATGTAGAAACTTGCTCCACAACACACACACTTGTCACTGACACCTGTATAAGGACTCCGTTAACAGTCCCAAGAAGCAACTCGGACGCAATGTTTACGCCATAGAATCAGTGATACTTTTGAGTAAATGACCTTCCTTTCAAAACATTTGTGTATAGCGCGGAAAAGATTGAGAAGGTTTTTTTTAATTTGCACCGCCTTTGATTCCAGTTAATATTCTCAGCGAAAATATGGTTACAAAAACATAGATATGATTGTAACGTTATCCAGTTCGCTACAATCACACCATGCAGCCATTATTTAACTCAGAAAGTGTGAATGTGTATGAGTGTTTAATGCTTAGAGGAATAAATTATCCACTTCTCAATAAATAAAACTAGATTGAACGAGGTTACGCTAGAGGTAGAAAGATTAATGGATTTAGTTTTAAAAGTTAGCGTTGTATACTGTTAGATCGTGTTAGACCTTCCATATTGACCTGGCCCCGACAACGTTTAATTGATAACTGGTAATGGCCGCCTCGACTTACAATACAACACGATACCATGAACTGTACGCTGATGGAATGAGGACACTGTCTGTCTCTCTATTACGGATAACGCAGCTTACTGGACCGGTACTGGAGCAATTCTGGGCCGATACGGCCCAGTATTGGCACAGTACGGGCCCATGAACTTGCTAAAATGTACGCGGTTGGGAAAGTACGGGGTTGGGAAATTAGCCCTGTCGGAAATAGGTCAATTATGTACGACAACTCGTACTGCCAAATTCGAAAGTCAGATGCTGAATATGGTTATAAGGGATATAACTTACCTCGATACTTCGCGATGCAAGAAAAATACTTCCATACCGAACAGGTATTAACTTTCCCTAAAACAAAGTTAAGAATATTCACTTTCATATATTATATTCTATAAAAAGAAAAAGAAGAAAAAAAGACATGCGTTGCAAGCTGTTGATTTTGAAGATACCAACGACGCCCAGGAACAATTACAGAATACAACCAATACTTGAGATTATAGATTCGAATTACGGTTGTATTTTGAAAACGTGTTCCAGAATGGTGCTGTTACCTTCAACACAATTAACTGCTGAATGTACTGTAAGATTTGAGCTGATCAACAGTTCTGCAGATTTCCGTTTAATAACGACAGTTCTAAGCGTTCATTCTTCTTTTTCTAAATTTTTCTTTTCCCAAATTCCAAAATGTGTTTGGTATGTTTTCCTAAAGGAAATAACTTTATATGTTTCATGGACATTTTCTGGTCACACAGAATGCAGTGATAGAAACGTTATGGACCATCATTACATAGTTTAAGAAAAAAATGTTCAAAGGCTCCCAATCAAGGAATATTATTAAACTGTCGTACCTTTCTGGTGTAGTTTCTCCTTAAATTCGCACCCACATCTTTGCCGGACAAGGGCGTGGTCATGCTCTAGATAGCAGTGCGGCTTCGGTTCTCCCCTTCCAGGGTCAAATATTGAACATCCGTTGTAGGTCGTAGACGACTCTCGGCGCTGCGTTAAGAAAAGCAGAATTGTGTTAATAAGAAAGACTGTTATCATAAAGTAACCTCTCTTGCGTCAACAGCGCCTCAAAGCGCTCAAAATACTACTTTATATATCAATTACACATTTTGATTGTCAATATTTTTCAAGATATTTTAATTTTAGAAGACTATATTTTTGACTGCTAAAGAAAAAGTTTACTTAGCCAGTTTCTATCTGCAGGCCGAGAGAAAAGTAGTTTTCGTAAATGTACCACTAGAATGACTGGCTCGGTTATCGAGCCTGTCATTCAAGTTGTAAATATTAAAAAATACTCTTCTCCAGTCCTTTCAAATAACCATATCTGAAGACCACTGCAAAGTTGATTTTTGGTCAGTTTGGCCATTAAATGGTTAAGCTGACACACATCGGGTTAACAGGTATAAATATCAGAGCCTGGGAAAACCTGTATTGTTTGCGAGATTAGTGTAGTTATTTAATAAAAATGACAGCCAGCATACGCTGTAGAAATATATTACCACTTAGCTACTAAAGCCTCAATATCTTTCGTTGTCGAGTTAAAAAAGAGCTAAAATGTCATGGGTGGTTTATGGGTGATAGATTCAAAAAGTGAATGGTTATTATAAGAAAGTGATTTTTCTTTAATATATTATAATGTTTTAGATAATGACTTTCCTTGCTCTATCTGAATAATTTGCTTCCAGGATCATGACTACCAGGTGCAAGTTGCAGCCTGAGCTGATGAAAGATAAAACTATTAATAATAGCCACATTTCCAATAGCTAGTTATCTGCCTAACATATAGCTTAGTATACGCCCTGCTACGTGGCACAGCACTTCGGTTAGATAATATCTGTCATATTCATCAACATATGATGAAAGAGCCAACAATAGTGTATGAAGTAATTTTGAAGAATATGTCTACAGCAGCCCATTTTAATACTACTACTAAAATTGCTAAGACGTTTCTACATA
Organism: Chaetoderma sp. LZ-2023a; assembly: GCA_034401795.1. Classification (NCBI taxonomy): domain Eukaryota; kingdom Metazoa; phylum Mollusca; class Caudofoveata; order Chaetodermatida; family Chaetodermatidae; genus Chaetoderma; species Chaetoderma sp. LZ-2023a. The sequence goes on from CM067360.1 coordinate 131,348,102, forward strand.
CACATTCATACATACCACTAAAGCTAGATTTTCTTAGCCATAGGAATCCGAAGATAATCTTAATGTGATTGAATAAAATGGCTGTGAAATGGGCACTGTGCTGGACTGCTGATGAAATGGACATTGCACAGTTATCTGTTAGTGGTATACACGTGCTTGCCTGGATTGAACCTGAACAGCGCCGTCCGCTGACACTCTGTGAAGCATCCGCCTTTTATCCACAGACAACAATAGTGTTCCTTTTCTCATTACATTTGAAAGAATTTGCGGATTCTGTTGTACAATAATGCCGCATAGGTGGCATCGCAGCGATCATGAACTGTGTATGCCATTGGTCTGATGCAAGGCGGCTGGACGCAGCAAAGACATCAGATAGATATTTCCAGGTCATGGAAACGGTATCAGGAGACTTGTCAAATGGACATATGTTATGGTCGAGGACGTACGAAGGCGGGAACATGCTCATTGTGGTGGGTATTCAGTCAAGGTGCAGCTCGAGCAGTCAAACCCAGCAGCCGCAGGTGTTTGACCAGGCCCTGACAGGGCCAACGTACCGCGAGTAAGTGGCAAGTCTGGTTACGATCTTTGATTGGCAACATGAAAAGAAGGTGCCTGGTTGTAGTGAGTGCTATGACTTGCCATAGCTGACTACAACTTGGCAGACTCATCCGTTCATGCATGTAATTCCTCCGCAGTATGCTGCATGGACATATCTGTAACAGCGCTTTTGATGCTCGGTTGCACAATACCTGACTTTGTTTTTCTGTGTTGAAAATTACAAAATAAGTGTGGCTACGGCCGTATGGGTTCTGATTTGTATCCATATGGCCAATATGTTCAGTTATTGTAGGTTATCCATAGCCATTTTAGTAACATATTATGAAAGAGATACATACCACGACTTTGTCGACAGTAAGCGACGTGTATGAGCCGACTGCCGCATTAAGCGCCTCTGTGTGGAGCCGTGGGTGAATCTTAGGATCGTGTACAGCGACCTTCACGCCCACTGAGGAAGTCCGACCTAGGACGTACTCGTATTGTTCCACGTTGAGCAGTAGTGTCAAACCGGACATCGGGCCTGTAAACACATGGCAGTATGCAAGCAAGATGTAAGACTGGTTGAACGAAATATGTTGCAGACCAGAGGTGTAGTGGTAAATTTTTAGGGGCAGAAGCTAGGGTTTCGCGCCGGAGATTATGGCGGCTGGCAATGGAGGAGTTCAATCTGCCACTCAAGTAGCTGACCCGCCCACCCATCCCACACCTCAGTCCACCAGCCAGCCACCCTGGTGATCATATATACAACACACCACCACCAACCCCACTCACCCACCACCAACCCACAATTCACCCCCTCACTCATCCACCACCACCACCACCCGCCACTCAGCCAACCAACCAGTCAGCCAGCCACAAGCCAACACATCCACCCAATTCTCCACCCTATAAATCCCAGCCGCCCACAAATTCATCCAGCCATGCATGTATGCACCCACTTACTCATCCATCCATCCATCCCTAGATCCATCCCCTGGATCCAACCGTCCCTGGATCCATCCATCCCTGCATCCATCCGCCCGCCCCTCCGTCCATTCACCAATCCATCGCCGAACCACGCACCCACCATCCAGCTACCCACCCACCATCCATCACCCACCCATCATCCACTCACTCACTCACCCACCCACCCAGCCACCGATCCATCCATCCATCCATCCATCCATCCATCCATCCATCCATCCAGCAAGCCAGCCAACCAACCAGCCACCCACCAACCCACCCACCCAACCATCCAACCACACACTCATTCTCTAATCAATCAATATATCTACCCATCCATCCAGCCATCCAGCCAGCCAGCCAGTCAGCCAGCCAGCCAGCCAGCCAGCCAGCCAGCCAGCCAGCCAGCCAGCCAGTCAGCCAGCCAGCCGCCCAGCCATCCACAAACCAATCCATCCATTTTTTCATCCCTATCTATTGCATGTCATTGTGTTTTATCAGACCATCACGTAATTGCATCAACATTTGCTAATGCAGCCATCAATACTATCACTTCTCGGCAACATACAAGCGCTGACCAGAAGAGACAGGACTCGCGTTGTCCATAGTCTAGATAATCTCAATATCCAAAACAGCCAAGCAAATTGAATTCTATCAGATATATTCCCGCGGGTAAGACCAATATATTGAACGGAGAGGTCAGTTGTATAGGATGCTGTCTTTTTGCCAAATCTGCTTTCTGGAAAAAGCGAATGATGCTACTTATTGCATATTGGATCTAATGGACAATTCGATTTGTCTCTGGATAACTGATTTGCGTGAAAGCAATGCCTGTGGAATCTGCTTAAGGGGCTCTATAAAGACTTGACTAATACGTGACTAGACACGACAATCCGTGAAGCTGATACCGAAGATAGCGGTCGCCTTAGACGTCTCAAGAAGCTGGTCTGCGAAATTACTGAACAATGGGGAATCGGCAGCGAATTAGTATCCTAACCCGTGTAATCCCAACACCTCACATCCACGACGACTATGCATGAAAGACTATTTTGAAAGTAATTCTACTAGAAGTTGTTGATACCATAGTCAAATTAATTTTAAAATATTCAACATAATATTCATGCCATCTGTTACTGTATCAGTAATTCCAGCCACTGTGGGCTCACCCCTGAAGTCAGGGTGAATATTCCTCGTTTTGTTCTGGCATCCCTTTTGCGAGGCACCAACCTTACCCATCGTAAAGAAAGTGTCGGGCAACACGTAGGGAAACTGCTGCATATTTTGAAATTAGCATGACTTGAATCCATTGCTGCCTTAGGCAATTGCCTTAGCAATGCCTCTCAGTCATATTAATTTTAAAATATTCAACATAGTATGCTATACATAACAAGGAATTTATGTCTCCACGGATTTGTCGTTGAAACGATTAACTAGTTTCGTCCGAAATTCGTAAATTCACGCGCCTAGGAAGCCATATAAGAACGATGGCGAACATCCGCGCCGTCGGCGAACAGTATTTGATTATGACGTCAGATGCTTAAGTAACAGCTATGATCTTTCTATTCATGTCACTCCATTATGTCCTTCAAAACTGCATATCTATGTTCGCGCGCCTTTTCCATTCTCAGCACCATGCGTGTGGTATGACACTGCGCTACGAAAGCCGATACTTGTAATGAATTTCAAAACTCTATCATCAATTGCTGTGCACGATCACCTATATCCTTAGGTTCATCGATTTAAAGAATAAGAAAGGACTTATATAAAGACAAGAATTCATTGAACTGAAATAAAGATTTGGATAAAAACTCGTAGGATATGCAAACTCACCCGACACCGCCCATGCACCACACCACCCACGCGGCCATAGATGCTTACTCCCGCCATATACTGATAGAACAACGCACCCGACACCGCCCATGCACCACACCACCCACGCGGCCATAGATGCTTACTCCCGCCATATACTGACAGAACAACGCACCCGACACCGCCCATGCACCACACCACCCACGCGGTCATAGATGCTTACTCCCGCCATATACTGACAGAACAACGCAACGGGGAATCTAGTTTTAGCTATATCAGGCCCATCTTTAGCTAAGCGGCACCCAAACTTCGCCCGTGTTGGGATCGATCGATCTCTGAACTCCCTGGCTATTAATTTCCAGAAAACTATACAGGTAAGCTGTTGAATATTTTGAAACTAATTTGACTGAGTGCTGCAGCAGCAGCGCCCACTCAAATTAGTTTCAAAATATTTAACAGCATATTTATTAAATAGTAAAGACATACAATTCGTACACCAACGCTTAGTCCGTCAGCATTTAAGCGTGTGTGACGAACTTAGCTACGGAATTCATGACGTAATTGGTAATGGCATCATTCTACATGCCATGCACTTAAGTATATGATTGATGGATAAACTACAACCCTCCAGTGGGGGGGGGGGGGGTGGTGTGAGGCAACAAATCAGTCGTTAAAAGGGTACGAACCGGAATCGTAGATCCATCAATCACTAGTACTGACGTTGGCTAGTGAATGTCTGTTGTAAATAACCGCGTTGATTTGTCTTTTGTGGGGCGTTGTAAAAAGGATTCACCCGCCGCTTGCGCATTTACTCTTCAGCGAGAGACAAATGGGGGGGATCCGATATATAATTCAGTAATCAGATTCTGACATCATATGTCCGTCTCACTTGAGCTGACGTCAGAAGAAACATGACCTATTTCCGTCACGAAAGTGTACGAATTGTAGGGCCTATATGTCGCTGGTGAATTTGCGATTTACTCAACATTATGTGGAGTATTCTGAAAATGCGCGCGTGTGTGTGTGTAAACGCTAGCCATGTGCACCCGTCTGCGTGCTTTGCGTACGTGCGTGCGTGCGTGCGTGCGTGCGTGCGTGCGTGCGTGCGTGCGTGAGTGTGCGTACACGTGCATGTGCGCGTGCGCGCTTGCCCGCTCCTCTGTGCGATCGTATGCGTGCGCGTGTGTGTGTGTGTGTACATGTGCATGTGAGTGTGTGTGTGTGTGTGTGTGTGTGTGTGTGTGTGTGTGTGTGTGGGTGGGTGGGTGGGTGGGTGGGTGGGTAGGTGGGTGGGTGGGTGGGTGTGTGTGTGTGTGTGTGTGTGTGTGTGTGTGTGTGTGTGTGTGTGTGTGTGTGTGTGTGTGTGTGTGTGTGTGTGTGTGGGTTGTGCGTGGTGCATGTAGGCAAATATTTGTATGCGCGCGTACTAACCATGCGCATGAATGTGTGTATACGTGTGCGTGCGCGTATGTGTGGTGTGTGCGGGTGCGTGCGTGCGTACAGGAATGTGCGCGTGTGTGTGTGTGCGCGTGTGTGCGTGCATGCGTGTGACTTCCCGCACGTCTGTGTGCATATACGGCAACACCGCGTATGTGTGCGTGTGTATGCGCGCGCGCGTGAGTGCGTGCGTGTGTGTGTGCCTGTGATGGGGTGGGTTGGGGTATAGGGGTGTATGAGGGGTGACTGTCGTGCGCATGTATGTATGTGTGTCCGTCGGCGTGTGTGACTTTCTTTATTATTATTACCATAGCCATCATTGGAACATTTCGATCATTCCAATATGACTTATTCATCATGGTTGACGTTATCGATGTACGCGCACTAATAATAAAAGTGGATGCAATCATTTCCTCAAAGAGATAGCGCAGATAGTTGATGGGACGCATTAATTACAGATTTCACTGCCTTCCAATATCAGCGCGCATATCAACAAGCAAGCGCCTCCGTAACCTTTTCCTGAATCCTAGCAAAGTGGGCTTGTTTCTTCGATGTCCGCGTTGTCAGTTCACGATGATGGCAGATCGCAATTGTTATCGCAAAGTCGGGCAAATCTCACCGCATGATTATACAGAGCGGTCTGATTTATCCAGCTATCGCGCATAAAGGCCGAAGGGGGCCGAATTTATCATTAGTCGAATAATTCAATTTTTATTGATCAGTTCTCTTGAGGGCGGATAGAGATGGGCAGTAGTGGCCGTCATTACACAGCCCAAGTCTCTAGCGGGGAAGACCAGCTCAAGATAGTCAATAGATGTTTGTCTTCGAATTGAGCTAATCATGGGAGCGGGGTCCGCGATTGCAAGCAATGATTCCCCCACGATTTCGCCATAAATCAAGACGACTGACAATAAACTAGTTCTTTTTTACGATGTTTCTTTTTATGGCAAGCGATCCGTCAAGTTGATGTTAAGTTTTTGTAATCCCGTGTACAGCAATATAGTCCAATACATCTTGCTTGTCTCCAAGAAACCGATCCCGCGGCGTATTTACACAAAAACAACCTCGTGTCGTTGTTCTCCAGGCGCGCCTAGCAACTGAGCTATTGGGGTCGTCTCCTGCGAGCAGAGTCATCTATGCTGGAAACGAGTTCTTGTAAACACGGTAAAGATAATGCAATAAGCGGCATCGCTGCGGAATTAAGGCGTGCAATAAAGCTGGTAAGTGACACCGTCGAAGACAAAACGATGCCACGCAATGGCGCTATAAGCGATTGCGCGATTGCAGCGAGTCGCCTTTATTGTTCAATAGAAGGTTTACTGACAGCGTCCTGAACATAAAGCCGAACGCTGAGAAGTCACCCGTATCATGAATTTCCCAGGGGTACTCATAATAATTCATATAAATGCAATGTTAACCTATTCACGTCAGAAACATCAAAATGCTTACTTATTGAATGTCTATTTGTAGACCAAGAGAAGATTATCTTTGAATGTTTACCGCTGGAATGACTGGCTCGGTTACCGAGCCAGTCATTCCATTGGTAAATGTTCAAAGACAGTGTTCTCTTGGTCTACAAATCAAATACACATTCCTCAAGACCACTACAGAGGTTGAATAAATATTAATGTGTTTACGTCAAATCATCTGAGCAATGTAAATTATGAACATATTTTTTATTACCGTCAAAGTGTCCACTCTGACTGAAAACACTCTACTGATATAGTGTCTACATTGGTGAATATGTCGTTATACTTCCGAGTAAGAAACGTCCACCAAGGAAATGGAACAAATGGAACATTAACAAATGAAGTGATTATTAGCAATGTTATTTTCTAAATGCAGATCAAAGCGTTGTATAATACCAACATTTAACTATCGTAGGTGTAGCCAGAACCATCCTGGGGCTAGTTATAGTACTGTATCAAAAACGAGTCTAAGACACAATCATACACTGTATCAATAGAGAAATCAAGTCGCTCAGTCAATCACGTGGCATCATAATCATTTACGTGACGTGTAGACTGATATCATAACCAATTATGCCATGAACGACGCGATTTAGTCCGTCATAAACTCTTAATAGTCCGTCAAGTTGTATGAATTGTGTGTGTTTATTAATTAATAAACATGTTGTTGAATATTTTGAAACTAATTTAACTGGGCGCAGTTGCTGCCATAGGCAGCAACAGCACCCAGTCAAAATTAGTTTCACAATATTCAACAGCTTACCTGTATAGTTTTCTATACGGAGCTTAGCTAGAGATGGGCGGGGCATAGCTAAAACTGGATTCACCTATCATGTTTACATGTTTCCAACAGATGCATGTTAGCTAGTATAATTTCACGTATACAGTGGGCGCAACATAGCTAAGGATGGGTGGGGAATAGCTAGGAGTTGACCATCAGCCCCCCCCCACCCCACCACTACCACCCCACCTCCCCTCCCCACGGCCCCGCTCCTTGAGTTGGCCAGAGCTTGGATGATACAATGGAGATCCGATCTGCGACTCAAGTATCAGACGTCATAGTAAGAATTACGCCATTTGTTAACTGATGTCACAATCAGAAAGAGACAAAGCTCCGAGAACAACAGTCTGGATTACATGCCCTTGGCGAATTTACAATCTATTGCTCTTTTGGATAAATATTTTTTAAACTAATTCTAGCAGGAGATGCTAATGTCATTGGCTGCAACAGCTCATGCCAACTTAGACTATAAATCTTAAAGATAATGATTATCATATTATAAATTCGTCAAAGGCATGCAAATATTCAACAGCAAAGCAATTCATACATTCTTCCAATTCCTTCTGCGGTATGGTGGCATGGAAGATTTGGGATACCGAATTTTTAGATTCAACCTACAGGTATGTTCTGGGAAGGCGGATACACACGATGATAGAAGTGTTATAGAACATTGCGCGTGGTGTGTGGAACGATGGGGTGGTTGGAAACTTGTTGGTAGGTCTAGAAGTTAATTCAAAATTTGGTAATAGGCCCATATTCTAATGCCCGTAAAGTTATTGAATCGGATCACCATATATGGCTTTGCGGTCAAACAAGACAGCAAAAGCGAATCAAGATAATACATATAGATTACGATTTTCATATTCCTTACTGTATTTTCTCGAAACGGTCCGTATGTTTGCTATCTCATTGTCGTTCATAAAATCCTATATTTGCTATACGGACGCTCCCATCTGCGGGTGTCTCAATAGAGATAAGATCATAGTTCGTCCATTAAAGCTTTCTCAATCAATAGAAATGAAAACACGTTGATTACGAATAGCGATTAATCATCAGTGGTCGGCCATCTCGGTAATATCTGGGCACTTGAAGCGTCACCGGCTAATGTGAATTGTGTTACTTGGCGATATGAAGCAGAGGATGAGAATTAAGATGGAGATAAGTTGGACGGTGAAACTTGCAAGAGGAACCACCTGTCTTTTGGACCAAACACAACCTTGATTTAACAACTAACAACTTTAAACCATCTTGTGTGAAGTTACCTCGTCAACGGCCAAGACCGCCAAAACTGACTATGTAGTGGTCTTGAGGAATGCCCATTTTTTCATCCAAGAAAATACATTTTTTTTAAATTTACAACAGGAATGACTGGCTCGGTAACCGAGCCAGTCACTCCAGCGGTAAATTTTCAAAATATAGTCTTCTCTCGGCCGGAAAATATACACTAGTTGAGAAAAACCTGGGTGTTTTCTTGGTAATTTTCATGGTCCAGCCGGCCAAGGAATAGCACCTGTATTGGTCTCGAGCAATGTCTATTTGCACACCAACACAAAGCTATTTTTGTCAATTTTATTGTAAAAATTATTATTTTCTTGAGAAATCTTAACAGTTAAAGAGTTAATTGATATACGTAGAATTGTGAGCGCTTTGAGGCGCTGCTGACACAAGAAGCGTTCACGTGTGATAATTTGGTCTTACTGATGACGATTCTTCAATAGTAAATGAGTCTCTGATAACCTAGGTTACTGGACCGATACTGGGCTAATATCGGCCCAGTACTGACCAAGTAATTTGCGTTATCGGGTCTATGTATACGTAAATACGTGTCTAGCTGCATACATACGCATGCACGTGCGTGTGAGTGTAATATAGTACGTGTCAAATTCTACATACCTGACCGGTTAATGACACCGGCCTGCTGCTTGGGCCGGAATGTGTAGCAGAGGCCGTGATCCAGATCAAACATTTCTGTGAAGTTCTCAGGACCGCAGGGCATACCATTCCAGTGGCACCTGGTAACATCGAGCAAGCATAATCATGTATGAAGAACAAATCTGATTAAACAATAATATAGTGTTAGATATACATTGTCCTTGGCTAGAATTGTTCGCTGTGGTTCGGCAGAACCAGAATTGCCATCAACTCGGTTTACGAGACCTTTTAATTAGGCTTGTGCGATTATTGCGTTGAACGATCGCGATCGATTATTAAAAAATAATCGTGATTGCTCGATTAATCAGCTTGGATACAAATTGCCAAGACATAACAACAACAAAATATCAATGACGAAAATTGCAATGGTGTATAGAAAAGTCCATTTGCAGGGCAAGAGAAGACCACTTTTGAAAATGTATCACTGGAATGGCTGGCTCGATTCTCGAGCCAGGCATTCCAGTAATACATTTTCAAAAATATTCCTCTCTTGCCTTGCAAATGGTTATACATTCACTAAGCAAAATGTAATTTTTCAAGACCGATCGCATTAAAAAATAATTGAAAATTAGGTTTTGAAATATTTTCTGCAATAGAAAATATTCACGATTATTCGATTATTTAATGTTTAATCAGATAAATTCACGATTTAAAACATAATCGCGATTTTTGATTTAATCACGTAATCGCGCAAGCCTATTTTTAATAGTCCCCTAAACAGACAAACGACCATCTGAATTAATGAATCACTAGTTTCCGTGCGGCCCAAAATGCATTTTATATCCTAACTACAGGACAGCTTAGCAATAATTTAACGTGCTTCCAAATCAAAGTAACACATACCAATTGTTGAATATTGTGAGCATAATTGGATTGGAAGACATTGCTGCCTAAGGCAGCAATGTCTTCCAATACAATTATGCTCAAAATGTCCACCGTAGCATTTCTAACATTGGGTTCAATGTAGGCTTGCGCGATTATTGCTTTCAGTAATCACGATTATTTAACAATAATCGCGATTACTCGATTAATCAGCTTGAGTACAAATTACCCAGTTATAACAGCAAAAAAAGATCTCCATGACGAAAGCTGCGATGATGTTGAGAATGATTCTCGAGCCAGTCATTCCAGTGATACATTTTCAAAAATAGGCTTCTCTTGGCTTGCATATGGGCATGCATTTGCTGAGCAAAATGTAAATTTCCGTGACCGATCTCAATAAAGAATAATTAAAAGGTGGGTTTTGAATTATTTTTTGCTGTGGAAGTATCACGATAATTCGATTATTTACTTTTTAATCATATAAATTCACGATTTAAAAAATAATCGCGATTTTCGATTTAATCACATACTCGCGCAAGCCTAATTCCATGTTGTGCTAATTAACATGTTTTTGTTTTTGTTTTGGAAACGTTCTATCATATTTATCGGCTGTACTGTAATACGAATTATAAGAATTCCTTCCGTTTCTGTGTTCCTTGAAAGATAGTCTAATGCGGATTGTGGTTATCCTATAGCTTGGGAGCATGTCGGTATATGTATATAGATCTAATTACATTTCTTCGGATTATGTTGATGAAGGCACGACCGTAGTGGCAATGAAAGGCATGCTCGTATTTTCTAGTTGATGCTGACAGAGTTTTAGTTTTGTAAGTTATGCGATGAAGGAAATACATGTATACATCGGTGCATGACCTGCGTAAGTTGGATATATTTAGTCATCAGCTACACAATAATAGCTGTTAGTGGGAAAGAAGATGAAGAAGAAGAAGAAGAAGAAGATGAAGAAGAAGAAGGATGACGACGACGACGACGACGACGACGGCAACGGCGACGGCGACGAGGAGGAGGGGGAGGAGGATGACGATGATTTACTACTACTGCTACTACTACTACTACTACTACTACTACTACTACTACTACTACTACTACTACTACTACTACTACTACTACTACTACTACTATTACTACTACTACTACTACTACTACTACTACTACTACTACTACTACTACTACTACTACTACTACTACTACTACTACTACTACTACTACTTCTAGTACTACTACTACTACTACTACTACTACTACTACTACTACTACTACTACTACTACTACTACTACTACTACTACTACTACTACTACTACTACTATTACAACTAATTCTACTACTACTACTGCTACTGTTACTGCTACTGCTACCGCTACCGCTACTGCTACTGCTACTGCTACTGCTACTGCTACTGCTACTGCTACTGCTACTGCTACTGCTACTGCTACTGCTACTGCTACTGCTTCTGTATCATAATACCAACGAAAATAATGACAACCAATTTCTTGTTTCGAAACATTGTCCATCATTTTAATACTCGAATCCTCGGACTGGGACGTTGTGATGATGTTATTGTAATTGCTCGACCTGGGCGCGTGACAGCTATAGAGATGAATGCGCGCTTTGTCCGCACCGCTAAATCCTTGCTCGCTTATCCCCGCTTGATATGGCGGCCGTTATGAATGTCAAGCAGGAAGCGAGGCATCAAATTGCGTACGAGGGACGACCTAGGACAAATCTCGTCAAAATGGATAGAGTCCAAGACTCCCTTGGATGACATTCTCGTTTGGAGTAATGAACAAACGACGTACACGTTCGCCCATCATAACAGGCTCATGTCGGAGATGCTTGTAATCTGTCTACCTTATTATAAAGTCGGTGTAGTTTTACTAGCCGTCGACTCTCGTGAAATATGGCCCTATCTATTAATATTATATGTTAGCTGCAGGGATTGAGGTATTGTGGACGAGGAGGGATCGCTGTCCAAGACAAGGTCCTCAGGGAAAATAGAGCGCCAGCGATACTTGACATGGGATGCCGCTACGTAATGAGGTAGTGATTAAACGGGTTTTTTTAAAAGAGAGGCGCGTGAAATAGAAGAACGGTGCAACGTTTAAAGATGTGAGAACATCAACACGTGATCACCGGAAGAATATTATCTGTCACTCCAGTAGTTAACGTCCTATTCCATAACGTCACATGTAGGATGACGCCACAATCAAAATGCATACTGCATAGCGTATCTAGCTCTGACATGATCATTGAAGAGTTCGTTAGTTGTACGAAGTGTATGTCTTTGCTGGATTCACCATTTAATACAAATTGTGGTTAATATTGTGACACTAATGTGGCGTTGTCATTCTGGTAATCCTGGCCATTCTGGGTTCAAAATATATGTAAATCAATCCCAACACGCGTAAAATGTGGGGCTGAGCTTAGCTAGAAATGTGCGAGACGTGCCCCACACGAGGTCCACGATGACAGATTATTAATTTGTGATTAATTGGAAGCAGAGTAGTTTGAATTTGAGAAAAAATTATTAAACAAAAACTGTTTTCTGGAATGTAATTGATGAATCCTGTTTATCAGTCAATCATATGACGTCATAATCAACTAACTACGTGACGAGTAGAATGACGCCGTGATCAATTACGTTATGAATGGCGTTATTGTACGAATTGTATGTCTTTACTATTTAGTAAACAATATGTTGAATATTTTGAAACTAATTTGACTGGGCGCAGTTGCAACAGCACCCAATCAAATTAGTTCCAAAGCAACAGCAACCAGTCAAAATTGGTTTCAGAATATTCAACAGCTAATCTGCATAATTTTCTGGAAGATTGAGATTTCACAGAGTGCAGGAATCGATTGATCCTAACAGGGTGAAAACATTGGTGGATCTTAGCTAAAGACGGCCGTGGCATAGCTCAAACTGGATTCTTCCAGTTCAACATACCTCTGGATGAAGTCCTCTTTCCTGTGTGACACAGCCCGGACAAACTCAAAGTAGCTCATGTTATATACAGCAGGGACATTGGTGAGAGATGATCCATTTAAAGTTTGGTTGTATATTTTCTGTGATGCCATGTGGATGACCCTGTACATGCCTAGGTCAACCACCTTTGTGAGTCTAGAGGTAAAACAAATTATGTGTGGTAAATAAAAAATTTCCGCAAATATGATATTTTTTTCTTTAAAATATTAGTTCACTCAGTATGCATATTTATTGCAGGTGAGTTAGGTCTACGTGAAACAGATTTTGCTAATTCAATCTGTATTCTCAAGTACTATGCCATTTCGTCATCATTCAGCATCTACCGAGCATCGAACCACACTTTTATTCCACAATTTAAGGTGATAATTTGATAATCTTGCTGGTGATATTCTGTCTATCCACTGTTATTCATGATAATTATTGAGACATACGTTGTGCCTTACTTTGCGATATGATTCGACCCGCAAACGGCGCTGTGCAAAAGTAAGCAACAACATTGTTTCAAATAGAGCGTAATAAAATACACGTCGACCAGAATTATCATTTAAATATGTCAGAATGTAAAATACATTTCGATTTGATAGTTGCTTTTGTCACGTCTGACTGTGTTTAAAACGGATGCAGATCGTCACACGACATTGTTATAGATGTATAGTTTTCCATTTCCAGAACCCTTGCTAATATCAAAATCAAAGTTAACTGTGACCATTGGGACAATAACGATACTTTTGCCCCCCCCCTCTTGGAATGTTGGAAGCAATGTCACTAACACTCTGAATAATAAATTGTTTCGCTTGCTTCAGGGAGAGTCACCCGATCCCTCCCGCCACCCAGGACAACAGACCTTTCCACTTTATACATCAATCACATAGCGTGTAGAATGACATGATACTCAATGACACCATTTTGACGTCATGATTGACGTAGATAAGTACTTCACGAACGCATAATTGAAGACGGCCTCTGCGTTGTTGTACGAATTGTATGCCTTTACTATTTAATAAATATCATGTTGAATATTTTGAAACCAATTTGACTTGGCGCTGTTGCTGCCACAGTCAAATTAGTTTCATAATATTTAACAGCTTATCTGTATAGTTTTCTAGAAATTGATAGTCAGTAAGTTCAGGGATAAATCGATACCAGCACGAGCGAGGTGTGGGTGGAGATTATCTAGAGGGGTTTATTAAACATCGGAAAGGGGCATTCTCTACACACGCGGGTGTATACATGTCTTACATTGTCATCAACACCACAATATATATGAAATTTCCGTTGGATCTCGTTTTAAAATCTATTTCATAAATCTTCTACTTTAATTAAAATTTAATTAGCTACCTGTACGTGTTTAGGTTGCATATCGTGACCGCTGGAAATGTTAGCTGTTCCACTAATCGTTTGACAACCCTCGTGTGGCTGGGCGAGCTTGCATATAGGGTGAGGCGGTCCCATAGCTGATAGCACAACACGGCAAGGCAACACAGTAACAACAGCACCCAGAAAAATCTTAAACAGAACAATAATATTTAGCATTAAGAAAATGTTGTTAGTACGTATTTGATTCATACATTTCTTAGTTTCATAGATAGACATTATCAAATTGCACCGTGTTGAAGATCTCTCCAGTAGTGGTCAATAGAAGAATCCAGTCTCTCGATCAATCATACGCCGTCATAATCAATTACGTCAAGTATAATTTGGTCACTATACCGTGCCATAATCCACAGTAATAACTGACAGAAATAGTCCGTTATCATTGCAACCTGGGATAGTCCGTCACGTTGTACGAAGTGCATGTCTATACTATTAATAAACTTGTTGTTGAATATTTTGAAACTAATTTGGCTGGGTGCTGTTGCTGTGGCAACAGCACTCGGCCAATTTAGTTTCAAAATATTCCCCATCTTACCTGCATAGTTGTATGGAAATTGGTATTCAGGGAGTGTAGGGATCGATCCCAACACGGGCGAAGTGTATGCGGAAATTAGATAGAGATGGGCGGGGCATAAGTAAAAATGTCTTCGTCAATTATGTTCCAATTATTAATCTTTTGAACCTTGAATTCCCAGAATACAAATTTCAAGGTAACTATACAGGTAGGCTATTGGGCATTTTGAAGCTAAGATGACAGGAACGCGTTATTACCGGTCACAGTTTCGTGTCAAATGAGCTTTGAATATATTCAATACGATTTTTATTATATCGTAAACGTTATTTAGAGTTTCTGTCTTTTTAGATCAAAAGTGTAATGGTCCTGTCTTGAATATCAACATTTATTGACAATGGACCCTGCAAACGAAATTGTACCCGAGTCGGGCGTGAGAAGATATGTGGAGCAGTAAAACATCTGTGCAGAGCGCGTGACTGTTGTGAGGAAATACTTATTTACTGCAACATCGGTGTATAATTAGTTAACAAAATGTATTTTAGCCGGATTGTAATGAAAAAAACACGGTTTCAATAACCACCTGGGTTTTGTGAGAGCGTGCATGAATACAGGCAGAACTGTGATTCGAAGGATACGTCTACGTCCACAGCACTATATCATAAAATGTATACAACTTTTTGCAGACAATGTTTTTTCCGATTATTTATCAGGATGAAATGAACGCTACCATTTCCTCAAAGTGTTAACCCTGACATTTCGGAAGCGCGTTATTTACCCGTCCGTGAAAGTTACCCCCATCGATAGGCGCGCATTACTTTCTGAACTACAGTACTCAGAAATATCTTAACGTGTCTCCGAAACAAAAACAAAGATAGATGAGTAAGTACACAATTCACCTGTCCAGAGCATCCATCCATCACCTGACCGCGCATGACGTTCCAATCAGCTCAGCGCGTGTATGATGACATCACAATCGTTACGTCGTTGAATATTTTGAAACTAATTTGACTTGACGCTGTTGCTGCATTAGGCAGCAACAGCACCCGCCCAAATTAGTTTCAAAATGTTCAACAGCTTACCTGTGTATTTTTTGAGGAAATTGATAGTCAGGGTGTTCAGAGATCGACCGATCCCAACACGAGCGAGGTGTGGGGGGAGCTTAGCTAGAGATGGGCGGGCATAGCTAAACCCGAAAAGGTCCATTGAATACGACGTAGTAAATGACTATTTTGAACGTAATGGATCGTTCCAGATTTAGCTATGTCCCGCCCATCTGTAGCTAAGCCCCACACACACCTTGTTCGTGCTGTGGCCTTTCGATCCGTGGCTATCAATTTCCAGAAAACTATGCAGGTAAGCTGTTGAATATTTTGAAACTAATTCGACTGGGCACTGTTTCTGCCTATGGCAGCAACAGCGGCCAGTCAAATTAGTTTCAAATTATTCAAGCGCAGGTTTAATAGATAGTAAATACATACAATGCGTACAACAACGCATAGTCCGATTATGCGTTCATGACGTTCTTATCTACGCCATTCCTGACGTTATTGATTATGATGTTATCATACACGTCACGTAGTTGATTATGACGTCATATGATGCATTGATAAACTGGACCATTGGATTGAGCAAATTCTTGTCTGAAGAAGCAATGTGTTTCAATTCAAGTACGTTCTAAATCTTCAACATTACGTGTTATTTCGTGTTGGAAACATGCTAAGTATCTGATATTAATGAGAAATCGGGTGTCTATTTTTCTACTTCTCAATAATTCTTGTCTTATATTTTCACATTTACGCACAACAAAGGATTTCTTACACGATAATTAATATAGTAACGTAATATCGTCGCGGATACAAACTGACAGTTTTTAATTTGAAATTATGATCCTGACAAATCCATGACAAATCCATGGGATTTGGCATGTTATCGTTAACGAGGAGAGCACCGCCGCACCTTCACTGGCTGCATACGATCTGGACTTTGCCAATTATGTTAGGAGAAATTTCATTCAATCGTTAAATTGTACAACGGATTCGCAGATCGTAATAAATATCGTAAATAGCAGGTAATTTATTTTGCTAATAAGTGTACTGAAAGTACAATTGTTAGCAACATATTCATGATTCGTATTTTATCTGTTGAAATGAGATTTCTGAAAAATGAGAATTAGAAGACACGTGAGAACATGTATGTTTTGACGAGTCGCGCGGCTACAGTACAGCTCATAAATAAGATATTATGTTTCCAAAACAAAAACAGAAACCTGTTTGTTAGCAAGAAATGTTCTGTTGAATATTTCGAGAATAATTAAATTGTAATTGCTGGGTTTTTCAGCAATGTCTTCCAATCCAATTAAGTTCAAAATATCGAGCAGTAGAATTTATTCTGTTTTGGACACATTCTAGGTTATTTTTTCGTTGTGCCGTACCACCTGGAAAGCTGCCCACAATTTTGAATATAATTGCGATAGAAGCTGTGGCATAACCTAATGTATCAAACTAATGAAACAATTAATTCAATCCAAGATACAAAATACCCACGATATCCTCTCTTCCATGTCTTCTGCCGACAAATAACCCTAGCTTGTGGGTTTGGGAGGGATTTGCCACAATCCGCTTGTAATTCTTCAGTAATTGAACAGTCGCCATACATTGTAATCGATACGCCGATGGCGCGGTCTTCGACTGATCCGGGCAACTTGACAGGCAATTCATATCGCGGACCGGTCAGTCGCTTGAACCGGACAAGACAGATATCAAATTAGACACTCGTAGAAAGCGATGATTCAAGTTGTATAATAAATAGGTATAATGAATGTCATTTGTGTCCCCGGTTGTAACAAATAGCATCAAATAAACCCTATGTTTTCTAATCGAAAATGGTTCTGTTCTAAGCCCTAGAACTCATTCGTAGCATGTGGGTTTCGCATGGTATTTGTTTTGAAAAATTGTGTTATTGGAGAATAGATGTAGGTTGGGTTTCTTTATAGATTGTTCCCTATTTTTTTAATTTTCAGGGCTTTTCGATACACGACCAGTGTTACGGAATCATAGGTCGCGTTCACACGAGAGAGTTACTCACGAGTAACGCCACACTAACGCATGGCGTAAACCCGGCCATAGTGTACGGTAACTCCGTTCATTGGGCTTAAGTATACGCCAGGTCCGAATAGTAGTTTCCGAGATAATCATACATCTCCAATTTGATCCGGATCCAGATCTCCGTTTTTAGTCAGATAAATGACAACGTTCGGGAAAGCCTCTGTCACAGAAAGATCCTTCATTGTGTTACAATTTGAGCAAAATCGGACCAGTAGTATTTGAGCTGTGGGTGGCATCGCAATAAACCACCATGCCCCTTAGTTAGTCAGTCACCCAGACGTTAGTTGCTCAGTTACTAGGTCAGTCAGTCGGTCATTTGGTCAGCCAGTCAGTCAGTTGATTGGTCAGTCGGTTAGTCGGTCAGTTAGTTGGTCGTTCGGTCATTCGGTCGGTAAGTTGTTCAGTCGTTCTGTCGGTCAGTTGGTCAGTCAGTCAGTCTGCCAGTCAGAGTGTTAGTCGGTCAGTCCAACAGTCGGTCGGTCAGTCAGTCAGTCAGTCTGTCAGTTGGTCAGTCGGTCGTTTAATCGGTCGGTCTGTCAGCCAGTCAGTTAGTCGGCCAGTTGGTTAGTCATTCAGTTGATTGGACAGTCGGTTGGTCGGTCAGTTAGTCGGTTGTTCGGTCGTGCGCTCGGTAGGTCTGTCAGTTTGTCACTCGGTTGGTCGGTTAGTTGACCAGTGAGTCAGTCAGTCTGTTGGTCGGTCAGTCGATCAGTCTGTCAGTCAGTCAGTCAGTCAGTCAGTCGGTCAGCTGGTCAGTCGGTGGTTTAATCGGTCGGTTTGTTAGCTGGTCAGTTAGTCTGTCAGTTGGTCAGCTGAACAGGCAGGCTGGCAGGCAGGCAGGCAGGCAGGCAGGCAAGCAGGCAGGCAGGCAGGCAGGCAGGCAGGCGGGCGGGCGGGCGGGCGGGCGGGCGGGCGGGCGGGCGGGCGGGCGGGCGGGCGGGCGGCCGGCCGGCCAGCCAGCCAGCCAGCCAGCCAGCCAGCCAGCCAGCCAGCCAGCCAGCCAGCCAGCCAGCCAGCCAGCCAGCCAGCCAGCCAGCCACTAAATGGTATTCCGGCCTGTCCTTTCAAACAATTTCCGTGTACAGAACCCAAACTTGGTATAATCATGCGCCGTATGATCAAGGTATGTAGCGTAGCAAAGGTAGGTCATTGTGGCTTAAGTGTCATCCACTTTCCACGCTTCATCTGCCTCAAACGTCAAACAAGAATAGAAACATGTTAGTTAGTACAATAATTTTGAGAATAGTGTAATAAATGTTCTGTTGAATATTTTGAACATAATTAGATTTGAAGACATTGCTGCAGCGGTAGAATTAGTTTTATTTTGTTTTGGAAATATTTTAAAATTGTTTCTGATTTCTGCTATTATATACAGGATACGAAGTACGATACAAATTAATCAACAATGTTATGATAATTATGATCAATAACGCATGTATATTACTTTTCTTTGAACTGCGTCCGAAATCTATTACACAATTGCATTTGCTACGCGGGTTATTAATATACGACGGGTGCGCATGGGCGTATTGTGTGCACTCTCTACTAACCTAGCGTACTCGCATCAAAATGTAATTGGAAAAGTCAAGATAATATAGCGACATATGGACAAGCACCTCTTTAAGAGACACGTAATCAACAAATTGCGTACGGCGTATGTAGTTAATAATTAACGATCACGATCTGACAAATGTTGCTGTTTTATATATTGACAACACGAACGCATACACGGACGTGTACCCGCATGGAAATATGCTCTTTAAACAGCGAGCATACACCATTTAGCGGGTGCGAGCGGGCCATCGGGCCAACGTGCGAGCAGCGTGTTATAATGGCTGGTTTGAGTAGAGATTTAAACACACGTGACAGACCGACAACTGATAGAATACGAAAACCATAAAGAGTACTTAACCGATTAACACTCGTATCAGCTAAAAACGGCTTCTGCAGTGGTCTTGAAAATGCCCATTTCCAGACCATGAGAAGGCTATTTTTTCAAAATTTACCACTGAAATGACTGGCTCGATAACAGAGCCTGCCATTCTACTGGTACATTTTCAAAAATAGTCTTCTCTTTATCTGGAAGTTGACATTTTCTATGAAAAAATTTAAATTTTCTTGAACAAATTCGAAGGTTAAAGGGTTAACCTAGGAGTTATACATATATTATTGTATTATTATTATTATTATTATTATTATTATTATTATTATTATTATTAGCTCTCCTGGTCCGAAGGACCATGTGAGCCTAAGTAAGGGTGATCGGCCGTTGTCCATCTTTCGTTCGTCCGTCCGTCGCCTGTCGTACATCAAATTTTGCTTTAACCCTTTAGTGACGAAATTTGTTCCTGACAATTAGCATATTTGCTTTTTAAATGCCCATTTGCGTGACGAGGGACGACTGGCTTAGGGAGTTTGCGACTGGAAGGACTGGCCCAGTTATCGGGTCAGTCATTTCAGTTGTAGATTTTCAGGATTAGTCTTCTCCTGGTCTACAACTGGGCCCGCCTCTAGACCACTAAGAAGGCCGGACTTGGCCGGTGTCAACACTAAAGGGTCAAAATTATACTCCTCATAAACGCCTTGGCGGATTTCAACCAATTTTTGGTGGAAAGGCCCTATGTTGGATAGCCCATAAATAAATGCCAATCGGAGTTTTGATCGAACAATTGTCTGAGTGAAAATCTTAGAAAATCTTAGTTTTTTCTTTAAAAATCGTCCGGAGATTGCCAACATGATACTCCTCTTAAACGACCTGACAGCTTTCAACCCAAATTTCCATATTTTCCGGTACAAATGATCCAGATGAGAAACACTGGTCCTTGGGCGTTTTGTTATGGTGGTCATCGTGAAAATATTACTGTTGGGCAAAATTAATGGCCTCACTATCCTCTCTGGATCTCTCTTCACCATACTTCCCTCTCTCTCTCTCTCTCTCTCTCTCTCTCTCTCTCTCTCTCTCTCTCTCTCTCGATTATATAAATACTCAATATGATGTACATGTATTATAACATTTAATCAGTTTATACGTTTACTTTGTTATTTTGTGTATATGATTATGTTTGCCGCCTATACATTTTTTCTGCAGGGAGAGGGCTTTTCTAAGTTTCGAACAACTTGTGCCCAATCCCATTGTAATATATGCAATAAAATATGTTTAAAAAAATGACACATAGCAAAAAGGCACACGTGCATCCAAGCACTCACGCACGTACGTCCATCCCACACCCCACGCCTCTATTCCAGAATTGTTATTTGTGCAATATTAACTCGAACTAAATCCAGCCTTTGAATAAACTAGACGAACACTGCGCAATCTGACTTGCCGCTAATGGGACGATAATTGTTCCCTAGCTAGCGATTGTCTTGCTTGCTTGCTAATTATACGATAATGACAAAATATCCCACAAATTATGGTAATATTTTTACCGAGTCAATAATCCATCTCATTATCACAACGAATTGTTGCAAAATGCGCATCTGTAATTCACAAACCCCACCCCATCCCCAACCCTCCCAGTGCATCTCCGCGGTTGGGAGTGAACGATGGTTTCACATTTGCATCCACAAAGCCTCAGAACTAGTTAACCCATTCCTGGCGAAACTTATCAAAACAACAGTGCTAAAGAATATCTATTTGCGGGCCAAGAGAATACAATTTTTGAAAATGTATCACTGGAATGACTGGCTCGGTAAATGAGCCAGATATTCCAGTGGTAACATTTTCAAAAATGGTGTCCTCTTGGCCCGCACATGGACGTTCAATAAACACATATTTTATGACTTTCAAGACCATGGAAAATACAGACTGTTTCGGGCGCGACTAAACTGAAAGTGGTTGCGGCTATTGCTAACACTCACTGCCAGACATGTTGTTTTCAAAAGTTTCGGCATTTATTACGTAATATCAACCATCCCTCTAAATTAAAATAGAAGTAGGCAGCGCATCCAATTATTGCCTGGTATCTGGCGCGTATTTATTTCCACAATTATCAACCACGGCAGTGGCAGTGTTTGCGGTCGTTTTGTTTATGCTGTTTATGTCGCTCTTGGTGAATGATGTGTTGATCGGATGATGATGGTGATGATGATGGTGGTGGCGGTGGTGGTGATGATGATGGTGATGGGAGCTGGTTGTTGTTGTTATTGTTGTTGATATTATTGATGATGTTGTTGGTGATAGTGGTGGTGGTGGTGGTGGGGGTGGTGGTGGTGGTGGTGGAGGTGCTGTTGCTGTTGTGGTGGGCGGTGGTGGCATTGGTGGTGGTGGCGTTGTTGCTGTTGTGGTGGGCGGTGGTGGTGGTGGTGGTTGTGGTCTTGGTGGTGGTGGTGAAGTCGTTCTGAGGAACGTTTTGTAGGCAAACAGAAGACTTTTTAATCGAGCCAGTTATTCCAGTGGTATATTTTCAAGTATGTCTTCTTTTAGCCTGCAAAATGGCAATTAACGAGCAACTATGTTCATATTCTTGTATAAATTTAGTCATTAAAGGGTTAAATGGTGGCGTTTGAGATTACGCTCTCTGACCAGCAGTGGTTCTTGATGGCTCTCAATTGTGTAAGATAACATCTATGGGCATTGTTCAATAGGTTCTTTGGGGCAGCTCGGCTTATACGGTTTACCGATCCCAAACACAAAGTTGGTACCATCTTTCCAGGTATAGGCACACAGAAACGGATGGAGAGCGCGCTCCTTTAGGATCAATGGTGCTGACAGATGCGGGAGAGCTAATAAACACGGCAACGCGTCAAACAATAGCAGAAACATGCTAATTAGTACAAGTTATAATTTTGATCACGGTCTAAGAAATGTTCTGTTGAATATTATTGATATTTGGTATCCATTGTTCTGCTGCTTTTTGCATCCAGATCTGGATTTGATTTGATATGAGGATACGCTTAGTGTGCATGTGGTGCACTTCATATATGTCATGAAGGACTATACGCCTGCCACATTTATCATGCTTGATTTGATTTTTTGATTTAAACATATTTTATTGTAACAATTGCACAATGGGATTGGGCACAAGTTCTTACAACTTAGATTTGCCCTCTCCCTACAGAATTATTATAAGCAGCCAAATGATTGAGAACACTAAAAAGAGGTGAGAGGGAGAGACAATAAATTAAGAGGTGCGTGCGTGCGTGCGTGCGTGCGTGCGTGCGTGCGTGCGTGCGTGCGTGCGTGCGTGCGTGCGTGCGTGCGTGCGTGCGTGCGTGCGTGCGTTTGAGAGAGAGAGAGAGAGAGAGAGAGAGAGAGAGAGAGTGAGCGATGTAGGGGGGGGGGGATAAAGGTTGTAAACAGATTAGAAAAGAATAGGAAAGAAAAGAACAGCTCCTTCAAACACTTTTATTGTCGGCTAGCAGTTAGCCATTAATATAATAGATTAAACAATACGAATAATTGAATTAACAGACCATATTCATGGTTATTCCATACCGTCGTCATTTACCCCCATTTATCCACCCCAATTCTTCCTCTCAACTCCCACCATGCTTTCACCAGGGCTTCTCTTCTCGTTTTTTACACGAAACAAAACGAAAGAGAAACGAAAAATGAGACCCTGTCACCTCCAACCCCGCCCACCCCGCACATTCACAATGGACCCACTCCTGTGTATTTAGGTAAATCTGAACTTTCAACCTCCTCATAACTTGGAACGAAAGGTTTGAGGAGATTACCGGTTTAGCGAGCCTTTATTGCATCCCCATCCCCTCTCCTGTCGTCGTCGTCGTCGTCGTCGTCGTCGTCGTCGTCGTCGTCGTCGTCGTCTGCGGTATCGCATTATCGTGAATGGCCCGAAAAGCAATAGGAGAGTAATATATTAATTGTGACTAAGGGAATAACTATATACACAGTAACGACAGCGGAAATAAAGCATTACAGTATATAGCATATCTATGCAGTCATTTCTACCATAAACATGTAACAGTAACAACAGCTGAAACAAAAATTTAAAGTTTATAGTATATCTATACAGTCTCGTATCATAACCATGTAACCATGACAATAAAACTACGGACTATTCCTACATCATATCAAAAGCTGGGAACATATATGAGGTTAAAATCTACCAGTAGCTTGAATATAATTTTGAACTTGTTTGAAGATGTATTCATTTTCCTGGACGGGTTGAGATGTATTTCCTTTGCATAGCAAGTCACTCGTCAAAGGAATATACAGATGTAGTTGTTGTGATAAGTGCTGTCTTTGTATTGTGTAGTAAGGACATTTTAAAAGAAAGTGATTTGCATCTTCTACTCCTGTCTTACAAAAGCAATTAGGTGTGGGAAATAATCCTATTCTACATAAGTCGCAATTTAAGTTGGAGCAGTTATTACGTAGTCTGGTATGAAGGCTGGAGAGCGCGCTCCTTTAGGGCCAATGGTGCTGGCAGATGCGGTGGAGCTAATAAATACGTCAACGCGTCAAACAATAACAGAAACATTATAATTAGTACAATTTATAATTTTGATCACGGTCTAAGAAATGTTCTGTTGAATATTATTGATATCTGGTATCCATTGTTCTGCTGCTTTTCGTATCCAGATCTGGATGCCATCCAGTAAGGTGCTGGCATAATATCCAAGCATGGTTACTATGCCAGTGCCATTGGCATGTATGAAGATATATGAGGATACGCTTAGTGTTCATGTGGTGCACTTCATATAAGTCATGAAGGACTATACGTGTGCCACATTCTTCATGCTTTGAAATGAGTTGAATTATCGGATACCTAACAATGATACGCATATGATCTTCTTTTCATCCAATACTCTACCAGCAAGAAACAACATACACCATCCACCAGATAACCCGATGCTTCAGCTTCCAAAGACGTGTGCATAAAGTCTTGTAGTTTCATTTTGGTGTGATACATGTTGATGATGTATTTGGACCTATGCGATTTTAATGGAACCCACCCACCTCATATTCCAATTTAGCTTGCAAACATTAGTGACAGGATGTAGGATCTGATAGACGCCTCGTGTTTTGACTTTTATTGAAATGTTGTGGCTACAAATTCAGCGCAAATAGATGTACTTGGAATCAATGTTTCCTAATACATCGCTGTATGCAATGGAGCTTACACTACAGCGAAGTGAGCCCGAGATTGTTCTCCTTCATGTATATAGCCATGGATAGGGAGTGCACATATTAACATTATGCACACCAACTTATGCAAGTCCATGTAAGTTGAGGAAGAAAAACGTGCTATACATAACTAAAATTAGTCATACTATCCAAATCATATTAGCATTCTAACCAGGGTAACTAAGCTACCACAGTCATAGCTATTGTTGAATCTTCCACGAGAAACATATCCGTCAGCACAGGGAAAACGCTGTTACATATATTGAAACTAATGTGACTGGGCGCCATCACCCAGTCAAGTTAGTTTCACAATTCTTAACATACTCCTGCATACATATCTGGACATTTCTCTTTCTGGTATGCAATGGTAACACGGTTACTTATTATAATATCTTTCAAGATCTTGTACGGTTGCTTGAAATGGACCTATAACGAACGCCTGATTATAGCTATATGTGTGTCGTATATAATGTATGCCACAACTGGCACCATGCATCTTCATTGTGCTATTGCAATATCCTATTTAGAACTGAAACTACTTGAGCATGCTATTGAATAGTCCATATCGAGGTGTATATCAGGAGAGCATCAGACTACTACTACTACTACTACTACTACTACTACTACTACTACTACTACTACTACTACTACTACTACTACTACTATTACTACTACTACTACTACTACTACTACTACTACTACTCCTACTACTACTACTATTACTACTACTACTACTACTACTACTACTACTACTACTACTACTACTACTACTACTGCCACTGCCACTGCTGCCACTGCTTCCACTGCAACTGCAACTGCAACTGCTACTGTTACTACTACTACTACTACTACTACTACTACTACTACTACTACTACTACTACTACTATTACTACTACTACTACTACTACTACTACTACTACTACTGCTACTACTACTACTGCCACTGCTGCCACTGCAACTGCAACTGCTACTGTTACTGCTACTACCACTACTACTACTACTACTACTACTACTACTACTACTACTACTACTACTACTGCTACCAATGCTACTGCCACTGCCATTGTCTTTACCACTGCCACTGTTATTGCTGCTACTACTACTACTACTACTACTACTTTTTTTTTCTTTTTTTTGAAAAACCGACGCTGACGCAGTCGGACACACTTCACGGAGGAACTCCTTTAAAAAGGCTTGCAAACCCCCAGAAAAAAACCTGGTGAGCGAGTAAGCCTGATTAATATTACACCAGAACAAACGATAAATAATGAGCATTAATACAATCTTTAAATACATATGGCTTAAAAAGTATTGATACAAAAGAATAGGCTGACGCCAGTGGGCTGATTCTTTAAAGATCAGCGGGCGTATTAGCATTTGGGTAGTATAATACATATAGTCGGCAGAAAAATACCAGAAAAATAGATGGCGCTCTTGTTTCCATTTTCTATTTACTTTATTGTAAGGGTTTTGTAAATTACCATTCAATCCATGTGTGGTAGTAGGCCCGTGTGGTGAGTGCAACTATTCAACAAATGAAAAGTGACTCGTCAATCAATGACAAATAAGTCAATCATTGACGCCAGTGGGTTGATTCTTTAAAGATCAGCGGGCGTAGTAGCATTTGGGTAGCATAACATATATAGTCAGCAGGAAAATTACAGAAAAATAGATGGAAATAGATGGCACTCTTGTATACATTTTTGATTTACTTTGTTGTAAGATTTTGTAAATTACCCGGGAACAAATAACCCTATAAAACCGTGTGCAGTTTCTAAAATTACCCGGAACGATTTTATAATTCAATGGCAACTTACTTTATCGATTGATTATTAAATTTCCCAAGTCTGTTTATTTGTTAACATGAATTATTAAACATAAAAATATCAAAGTGCAGACTAAAATGAATTACAGGACACAGATTAATTAAAAGACACAGATAAATCAGCTGTAGTAATTGAATCATTTAAGCTAGTGCAGGCTCATTTATTTGTACAGTTCCCAACTCTATTGAAACTATGTTAGTTTTGCACCATATGTCTTTGAATACTTTTTCTTTACCATGCTGCTTCAATCTAAAATATTCGCAAGGAATATGATTCAGCAGCAATGAACGAAATATTGCCTTTATTGCTCTATTGTGATTGCCCATGGATGGATTTTTCGTCTGTGCACACCGATGTTTCCAAATGGGCCAAACACCTATGGTTACCATTGTTATTAAAATAGTCCTTTCAGACTTTATGATATTTACACCACTTGATCCAAATTCTCTAAATAAGACTACATGCGTTTCTAGAACAATGGGCTTCGCTCCACATCGTGCCAAGATTTGGCTGATATAGTCCCAAAATTGTGACGATATTGGACATTCCGCAAATAAATGCTCGATTGTTTCCTCGTCTGTTTGACATAAGTAACACCTATCAGAAGACGTAATATTGCACTTGTATGTCACGTGTCCCACCCATAGCCGTCGATGTAGTAATCGCCACAATAAATCATGTGCTATATTTGGTATGTATGGAGAATGTAAGATTTTCCATACATTTTTCCAACTGGATGGTTTATAGCTTGAGTCATCCCATCTCCTAATTGCTATGGGAGGTGTTACTTGTTTTCGTCTCATAATGTGGTACCATTCCTTGGATCTCATCTTGTATTTTAACATCTCATCATCAAGAACTAATGCAGGTTGTGGAGTCAAACTATTATTATTTACATTTGGCAGTCGAAACCATTCAACTGGTACAGCATGTTTTATTTTATTTAGCAACCGCTGGACATCTATATGCCTCATATGTGGTTTTTCTAGCTACTTCTCGCATTGAAATCCA
The DNA here is from genome assembly GCA_034401795.1 of Chaetoderma sp. LZ-2023a. Classification (NCBI taxonomy): domain Eukaryota; kingdom Metazoa; phylum Mollusca; class Caudofoveata; order Chaetodermatida; family Chaetodermatidae; genus Chaetoderma; species Chaetoderma sp. LZ-2023a. Next base: position 131,375,780 of record CM067360.1, read on the forward strand.
TCTACGTGTTTGAGGGTGTATCATATCAGATAAATGTTGAATGCCATATTTTGCAAAGGACGGTAGATAAAGTACTGCATTGTTATAACATATATTACTATTGCCCTCCCCCACCCCCAATTGCTGTTCTTGTACTTCCTTCCCGCACGTAGGTGGAGGCATGTATCTGTCAAATAATTCTAACTCCTTAACTTGATCTTTAAACACATCTGGTATCATTTGGCTATTCGGAGGTGGCTTCTTTGAGGTAAAAACATGCTCCGCCAGAAATGGGTCTACAATTCTCTCCATGAGAGCTCGTGAAACACATGCCCACGTCTCATCTGATGTAATAAGATCATTCAAAAATGTTAACCTTAAAGAAACACATTTCACTTTAATATCAATTAAATCAAGTCCTCCTTCTAACTTAGCATTATTGAGAACTAGATGGGAAACTAAATGATACTTTTCTTCCCATATGAATGACAATATCAACTCATTAACCTCCTTTTCTACATGTTTTGGCATGTGTACAACAGATGCTGTATACCATAGCCCAGATAATACCAGGTTGTGGACAACAAACACTCTACCAAAAATTGAAAGACGACGACGCTTCCAATTTGCTAATATTCTCTTAAGCTTAGATACTCGTTCATTCCAATTTAGTTTGTATTCGGTTTCCTGCTAAAATAGATGCCTAAAATCTTAATGGTATCATTAGACCAATTGATTTCAAGTGGCTGGTCATTCCGCTCTTCTATGGCCCCAAAAATCATCCTTTGGATTTTCCTTTATTAATTTTCAAACCAGATGCATTTTGGAACTTTTTAGTACGTGGTTTAAAATTGCAAAAACACAGTTTTGTCATCAGCATATTGTGACAGCTTAAGTGGTCTTTCTATGCCACGAATACATATGCCTTGAAAGTTATTATTTTGCCTCAATGCTATGCCAAGGGATTCCATCACAATAACAAATAATAATGGTGATAGGGAACACCCCTGTCCAACACCACTTTATAAGACAATTTCTCTGGATAATTGATTGTTCACTAAATAGCTACTCTTGATATCCGTATATAAAATCTTAACCCATTTAATAAAGTTTGAGCCTAACCCAAACGATTGCAAAGAATTAAAAAGAAAATCCCATTCCACACGGTCAAATGACTTTTCGTTGTCCATGGCAATCACAGCTGAAGGGATGCTATCCTTCTCAACCAATTGTATAAGGTCTCTTATTAACATGGTATTGGTTACAATTGTCCGCCTAGGTACAGCACATGTCTGCTCTGTTTCAATGATTTCTCCTAAAACACTACCTAATTTCAATGTTAGAGCTCTGGATATTATTTTGTAGTCTACACATAGTAGAGAAATTGGTCTGTAATTCTGAATTAGACGTCTGTCATTTCGTTTATATATTAGCCTTACGTATGCCCTAGCCATAGTTGGTGGCAAATGGCCTTTCTCAAAAATTTCAGTGACTAATTCTTCCATTATTGGACCTACAATGTGCCAAAACGTTTGGTAAAATTCAACTGGAAGACCATCACACCCCGGTGATTTTTCTAGTTTCATACCTTTAATTGATTTAGTTAAATCTTCTAGTGTTAAGGGTTGATCACAAAATTCACTGCCTGTGTCTGACACCTTTTTGTCTATATTTGCTAACAAATCCAATTTTGCATCTTCATCAATTCCCTCTGACTTGTACAATGACTCATAGTAATTGCATACAATAGTACTCATTTCATTGTTGGTAAAGACGGTTGAACCATCCGACATGTTTAATGAGCGCATCACCTTATCTATTGCCCGTGCTTTTTCTAATGTGCACAAATATTGGTTTGGCTTTTCCCCTTCTGCGTGCATCTGGGCTCTTGCTCTAATGTTTGCACCCTCAAACTCATATTGTTCTATATCTCTTATTTTACTTTTAATTTTAACCAGCAATTCATAATAATTATCTTCACCATTATTTACTTTAGCATTAATTTTCATCATCGATCGATGAAGTGTTTTCTTGCGTTTGCGTATTTCCCGTGCTTTTCTAATAGCATACTTTCGGGAAACATACTTTAAATCCAGTTTTACATCCTCCCACCATTGCAATGTGCTCTTATATGATGCTTTCCTATTAATCCAATGTTGCCAACAACTCTCTATATTAATCTTATAAAATTCTTCTCCCAACAGTGTTGTGTATAATTTCCAAAACCCAACCCCTTTTGTTACCCAATCAGCATTGGCAAAGGTTACACAAACCATGTTATGATCTGAGAATGCAACTGGCTTAATATTAACATCTCTCCAGTACCCAGTCAACAAACTATTCACATACATTCTGTCGATCCTTGAACCAACTTTACCACCTGCCGAAAACCATGTAAGATCTTTACCATGAGGTTTTGATATTCTATAGGTGTCAACTAAATTTTCACTATCACATATTTCTTTTAAGAGTCTATGTGATGTATCAGTATAAGTTGACGTTGCATTCCTGTCATTTTCTTTGTCTACGACACTATTAAAGTCACCACCCATTACTAAGTTTTCAGTGATGTTATCTAGTGCTGTTGTAGACATCTCATTAAAAATATTACGACGTAGTTGATGAGATGCAGGTGCATATATACACAGCAACGTGAAACGTGTTTTTTGTATATCTAGCGTGACTCTCACCCAGCGACCATTTGCACCTGATACTGATGAGATTATATGTATATAGGCTGAACAACGAGGGAGTATAACAATTGCTACGCCTGCACTATTATCTTGAGATAACGAATAGAATATTCTGGATCCAGAAATCTTTTCTAAATTATCGTATGATTCTGACTTCTGAATTTTTGTTTCCTGCATCAAAGCAATGTCAATCTGCTCATTTTTCAGAGTCTCTAGTAAGTGACGTTGCTTTATTTCACTATTTAAGCCTCTACAATTGACTGTGCAAATTGGCATAAAAAGTAATAAAATGATGTGTATAACCGCCATTATTAAGCTAACTAGATTTTGGTTTTTTCGACCCTCTCTTAGACCATTTACCTATTTTACTCGCAAACGCTGCACTACCTACCTCAACTTTTTCCAGATGCTTATATTTTATTATATCTGAATCATGACGCAGAGGCCTATGTTTAACCCCTTTTGCGGTCACATATGGAACTAACACCTCTCCTGCCTCTGACCTGTACATGACCATTTCATCGGGTGATTTAAAACTCCGTGTTTGAATGGATATATCGGATTCAGCGACTGACATATTATCGTCTTCTATATCACTTTCCTCTAATTCTGATTCAGAACTATCTCCATCTTTTTGTCGCTTTGTTCCACTCAATCGATCCGAGACACCAATTACTTTCTCTAGATTATTTAAATCGTCTAGATTGAGTGTACTCGGTGGAAAATCAAAGTTAGTTTCAGTATCTTGCGACCTGAATTTTTCTTGTCCTACTTGTTCCAGAGGGTATTGATCATCATCTTCAACTTGTGTGGAATTAGTGTCTCTGACATCAGACTTGGATTGACTTGTTACTGGAGTAAGACTTAGCCCCTCATCTAGAACCTCTATTTCATTGCCTGCAACTACAGCGATTGAATTCTTAGTTTTTTCACCATGCTTCTCATTAACATGGACGTTAGCTATAATCTCAGCAACTACTGGTTCGATGACATTTTCTTTAGCAACGTGCTTCCTATTAACATGGATTTCAGCTAAAATCTCAGCAGCCATCGGTTCTATGACATTATCTTTAGAGACAACTTGCTCTGCACTTTTATCAGCACCCTTTTAAACATATTTGTTCTGCGGGCATCGCCACTTAAAATGATCAGATGATCCACAAACTAGACATTTGTTTTTATTAGGGCAATCTGTTGCAAGATGTTCTGTGCTTAAGCAGATTCTACATTTTTGACCATCTATCGTGACCTTACTTGGGAGAGTTTTTCTACCGTTTCGAACCAAATTCTTCTGATGCCATTTTCTAAGGTTCGATCAAATGGATAGGTCTCGTGTTCTACTTTGTCCACCTTGCCATACTTGATCGATTCATTGATAACCCGGGATCTCTAATGGAACCTTCATCTTGACTAATAGACGATCAGAATCTATTTCTTCCACATTACGCACCTACCCTTCACGACAAGGACCTCGTCGAGCAACCTTTCCTTCACACTTTCATTAACTACGGAGACATTCCATACAGATTTGGAAACGTTAATGAGACCTTGAAGGACCCGTGGGCCTGCCCCAACTACATCCTTCAACCCATGATACACCCCAATTGCCGAAACACCCCAAGCCTTTGTCGTAATTTTAAGACTCAGGGTACGCTTATAGGAGGTTGCCATGGTGTTTTAATAAAAGAGAAAAACAATACTACTACAATATATAAGGGGTAATACAAGACGTCAGGGAAAGAGCTAAACACTAAATAAATAGTGTCCCCTTTTGAAACCCTGACACCTACCAACAAATATACGAATAGATAGTACAGTCGTATATTTGTTAGTTTGAACCACTTTCTAAGTGGTTCACTAACACCTAACCGATTAAAGTGGTTTCTTAATGCATACCAACATATTACAGTCATATATTTGTTAGAGTTGACCGGGGACAGCCAACTGACTATAAAGATTCATGTAATCAAAGTAATAGGCTTGCGCTTACAAATGACAAAGGAATAAAATCAACTCACTCAAGCGATCTTGCCAAAATATAATGCGCTAGCCAACGAACTATAGAAATAGCATACTGGCGCGGGAAGAAATGTATTGCATTGACCACAGTAAGAGGCGTCCTATTAGATGGCGGAATCCGCCAGCTAAGAGGAGTGCCTTTAGCAAATGGAGACACAAAATGCGCTCCAACTAAGACAAGAATTTACAAATTAAACATAAAGTTTGAAAGGAAATATTAATACGAAATATATGTATAACATTTATCTACAAAATCGCGCTAGAAACTAGCAAATTCGGGCAGCAATTGCAGAGCTAAATAAACGCGTGCGTTCACTTCGACTACTACTACTACTACTACTACTACTACTACTACTACTACTACTACTACTACTACTACTACTACTACTACTACTACTACTACTACTGCTGCTACTACTACCACTATACGCTACTACTACTACTACTACTACTACTACTACTACTACTACTACTACTACTACTACTATACGAGACCAGCAGTATTATAAAATAAAATTGTAATAAATATTTGAGAAATGTCGAAAGATGACGTTGACCTACCTGTAGCATTTGCTGTGTCCGGAATCAAAGAACTTCGCAAAGGTGTAAAATCCAAACATTCTGAGTGTATCAGAGAACAGAGGTTCGTGTTCTACCGGAATGATAGGCACCGCAGGACGCGATTTCCGGAACGTTACTAAGTCCTCGTACACATTACCGGAAGTACTACTTCTCCTGATGAAAGCCAAGCTCGATTTCAGATTTGAAACGTCTTCTTTAATTCTTGATATAACATTCCGCACTTCTATTCCGGAATCGGTTACCGCGTATTCTGGTCCTGAACTCCGACTTTGGCTAGATCCGCTTCCTTCGTTCGAGGCTATGCGTTGGTGTTGCGGTGGAGGCGGTGCTGGTGGCGGAGGTGGTGGTGGAGGTGGCTGTTTGGACCCCCTTCTGGGTTGTTCGTGTGGGAAGTGCATGTGCGGTGTTCCGGGTCGCTTAAAGCACGTAGGACTGTGATCATGGCATGGCTCTAAGACTTGTGGTCTATGATGCGGACAATGTGGAAGAGGTCGACAGGAGAGGGCACCGGCAGTAGTCACGGCAAATGTAGTCATTTTTGCATCATTCAACGAGCACACTCAATGTAAACTGCAAACTAATCCAGTATTTAAAATAAACACGTGCTTTTGTCAGTCATTTAAATATCGCCGATACCGGATATGCAGGTGTTCGATATTACCAAACAGTTGTGGAGTCCACAGTATTGCTGACATTATTCAATCATCACAAGGTCATAATTTCAAGAATTGTAAATCCGTTCCCCGCAACCAAGCTTCGTCAATAATGTTGCTCCTTGATCCGCAGACTATCAGCCTACTCTATAATGAAGCTGTACGTCTACAAGATGTCTAGAATTAACCCTTTGAACGCAAAAGTCCCAAACCACCAAAATCCTTTACGATTTTATACGTATTATGTTGAGTATTTTGAAACTAATCTGGCTGGGAGCTGTTGTTGCCTATGGCAGCAACAGGTTCTTTCCAAATTCGTTTCAAAATATGTAACAACTTACCTGTATGATTGCCTTGAAATTAGGATTCTGTGAATTCAGTGTTCAAAGGGTTAGCACTTTCACTTCAGAAATTCTATTTTCCCAATCTCAAGATAACCATAGAGGAAAGCTGATAATTTTTAAAAAGTAATTCCTCTGGCCACGGTAGCAACATTTTCCTGTCGAGTTAATTTCAAAATATCCAACACAATATTCCTTACATCATAAATAATTTTGTCGGTTCTTTGATGTTAAATATTAAATGGTTAAGGTCCGGATATTTTTAATTAAACGAAAGGTGTATTAATCTTAAAAATCGATGTTCATTAAATGTTTGAAAATATAACACGTTTATATTTTAAGAGGAAAACAAATTATATTCAATTACTCGCGTTCTGCTGTGGTATTTCTTGACCCGTGTTCTGTCGGTGTGAAGTATAAGAATAGAAAATTGTCTTAGGTAGGAAATTCGTGTACCATCTTGATAACGCAGATTACTGGGCCACTGTTGGACCAATACCTGACCTCTATGGCCCGGTGTTGGTCCAGTACCGGCCCAGCGAGCAGTGTTATCCGAGAACTTCGCTCTTTCGAATAATTATCTCTAGTCGGTAAACCGCATTGCTATACTTTTGGTAAGCAATATGCTTGCTACCAAATAAACACGCGAAGCGAAGGCTGTCCATGCACAAATATCGTATATGCTAACGACGAAATACGACAATATTTTGAAAACTGATGAGAAATAATGATGACAATTTCTAGAATAATTTAAATAGCTGCCATTGCAGCCTTAATTGTATCGAGTTCTCTTTTTAACAACGTAAGTAATCAAGACTTATTTCCCGGGAACAAGCATCGTGTTTCGCAAAACTATTCTATTCGGTTGTTTTCAGATGCACTTGTATATATCGTTTATGTAGATGAGAAAAGCCGTGTTTCCCAGGTGCAACATTGTTTACCCTATTTAAGAAAGCCGACGCCTACGAATTCCATAGTAAACAACATGGCAACAATTACATTTCAACGACACACCTGTACGAAGCACAAGACGTGAACAAAATGCCTACAGAAATGAAAAGGGATATAACGAATTTTTCCTACCAGAAATAATACGTATTCGCGTTGCTAACATATCCACTATCAACTTTAAGCGCGGAAGTACATCAGTATGACGCGGCTTCTTCGTAATCGCTTACTTCTGACAAAAGACCGAAGATTATCCAAGCTCCTGTGTTATCTCCTAGAACTGGAATCGCTCGGCTCTTAGCTGGTGATGGCGATTGCACATTCCTCTCTACTGACAAACCGTTTCCATTTCTTTTCTTTCAATTTGAAAGATGATGCGAATTATTCGTCCATATGAGTCTGATAAACTTCTCTGGGAGTTGCAGTCGTCGCCGAAGCCATCAAGCGAAGAAGCCAAACCGAGCGACATGGTAATAATTGCGCTGTCAGTTGTAGCTGTTGTGGCTTGCTGGTTCGGCGGCTGGCCACGTAGCGCGCGGTGGGTGAATGGACAAGTGCCTCGCTGCTGCCGTCGACGAATTGCTAACAACTGGTCCGCAGCAAACAACCGATTATGATACCGCGGCGAATGACGATGCCTCGCGCTCACAGACCGCTTATACCACTGTTGCCCACGTCGTCGATAACACCAACACAATAGCTACCAACAATGTTTTACAAAAACACAGTTAACTCTTTAATCGTTGAAATTCCAGTGTCGCGTCTTCAAAACAGGTATACAGGAAAACTGTTGAATATTTTGAAACTAATTATACTGTGAGCTGTTGCTGCCAAAGGCAGCAACAGCCCCCAGTCAAATTAGTTCCAATATATTCAACATAATGTTCATTATATCATAAATAATTTCGCGCTTCTGGTATTTGAGGGCTGAAGCATTGACGTTTGGCAACCAACTCTAGAGTGCGACCATCCGTATATAATATTAATCAAGCGAGCAGTTTCTACACAAAGCGGTTAGATATAGGAATCGGTGTTGCGTAAGAAGCGCCTCGCTTAGCTATTATGATGCAACGTGGTATCATTTTCTTCACACAATATTTTTCGTTTGGAAATGATGATCGTTAACGAATTTAGCTTTGTCGCGGAAACGCGTTTTAAACCGGACACCAGTGTCCCTATACCACCAACTGCAAGAACTCCTTTGGCCAGCAATAAAGAACCCCATTATTACTGTCGTTGTCCCGTCCGGTGACGCAGTTTCATACATAACTCCAGCTGTAAGTCTGATCCACGTTGTCCCCAAACTTTGATTGATTCGACCACGTCGCAATTCACTAATAAAACGCGCCGAGTGCCAGGACATCAACAACAATACCTCTTTCTACCGCGTGTAACCGACCAAAACGTCGAATATTGTTGTCGGGCAAAACACATTCGAAAAAACAAGAGCGTGTATTGCTAACATTCGGGTTTATACGGCTAATACAGTCCCAAAGCAAGTCCGACCTTATCCCCGGAGCCGACTCGCTTTGATTGCTTATGTAAATATAGCGAGATAATATATTGCGCCGTTTGTCGTTCCGAAAACGGTATTTCCTGAAACATGGTTATCCCATTTAGAACTTTGGCTTTGCGTTCTGTGTTCTTACTAACTGATCGATCATCGATCGCGTATTGACTGTCATGTAATTTACGACGAGGGCACAATTCTAATGGCGGGACCAGATCTGTCGCTCATGTATTTGTCATCATAATTAATTAAGTAAATTGTTAGCTGACGTCACAATCAAAATGACGTGGTCCTGTTACGGAAATCGAAGAGTCCGTCGCGAAACTTGACGAAAGTATCTGAAATGTTTGTATTGGTGAATTTCTATACACATTATATAGAATATGTTGAAATTAATTAGACTGGGAGCTGTTTCTGCTATAGGCAGCCACAGCCCCAGCCAAATTAGTTTCAAAATAGTCAACAGTGAACAGTTCAACAGTGAACGTGTATAGTTCATTCGAAATTTAGTTTCGGTGAATTCAGGTTACACAGTTTCTATTCGATCACCCATTAACAGTAGGCGGAGTTTGGGTAGACATGGGCGGAATATATAGGTATAGAAATGGATCTGTCAATTTCTACAATATGTTTGCAGAGTGACTCATTTAAGTTGAAAATGGTGCTACGTCTATGGACGAATCCAGTTTTAGCTAATACCCGCCCATCTCTAGCTAACCCCCAAGCGCGCTTTGCCCGTGTTGGGATCAATCAACACATACACTCTCTGAATCTCAATTTCCAGAAGACTATACATGTAAGGTATTGAATATTTTGAACAGCGCCCAGACAAATTAGTTTCAAAATATTTAACAGCATGTTTATTAAATATTAAAGACACATAAGTCGTACACAACCTGGTGGACTATTATTCGGCTAAGACGGACTAAATCGAGTCATTCATGCCGTAATTGATCATGACGTCAACCTATATATGACGTTGTTGCTTATGACGTCATATGATTGATCGAAAACCTGGATTCCTCACTTTGCTCTCGTAACTGGATGCAACATATTGGAACGACGATAATGTTAATTTAACACCGTTTTATATTTGTTTTCAATGTGATTTATCAGAATGTGGAAAATGATATTTTAGTAATAAACCTCGTCGTCTATATCACCCCATACAGTTAACCCTTTGAATAGTTAATTCCCTAAATCTGGATTTCTGGGTAACTATACTGATCGGTTGCTTAATGTTTTGAAGTAAATTGGAAAGCAATAGTTCACAGTTACATTAGTTTAAAAATGTTCAACAGAATAGGTATTAACTTGTAACTGATTTTACGAAAGTTTGCGATCAATGTTTTACATGTTTCTGGTGCAGTACAGAGGTGTCAGTTCGATATACGTACACAGATAGCTGAGAATCGATTCGGCATATGAAAGAGCAAGTAAATTTCGATGTTAGCAAATATTTACCCTACAATATCGTAAACAGAAACCTTTTCTAAACAAAGACATAGAGCTAATGGCGATAAACACCCTAAGTGCTAACATAATCCACTACTAATACATTTCCAACAAGGCCTTACTCGTGTTTCTCAGCTACAGGATCTGGTCCAATATCCAAAGTGCCATTACCATAGATATAATAGAGGGATCCATTTCTAGCTATGCGCCTCCCATTTCTATATAAACTCCGCCCACTTTGTATGTGATGGAATCAGTTTATATACTGTCACCCTGAATACCCAGAATCCTAATTTCAAAGTTAATATAAAGTTCAGAGCTTGACTATCTCGAAACTAATATGACTGGAGGCTGTTGCTTGCCTATGGCAACAACAGCGCCCAGTCAAATTAGTTTCAAAATATTCAACATAGTGGCTATTCAATTGTCAATCAATCCATCAAAGACATACAATACGCACGCCTGACAGTCTTTTCGACGTTCATGGCAGAGCTAGATACGTCATTATGATAGAGAAGTCAGCTAACTAGTGGCGTATTGAATTATGACCTCGGATACGTGAGTGACAGATCGGGTCACGTAATTTGGCAAATCATTATTTTTAATTGCAAGATCCTTTAATATAATTGGACGACAGTATAACTACACTGTAAGATAGTGGTGAACGCTTTCACTTTTCACAAAAGTCCAGATGAGCTCATGTGAATAATCCGATTTTTGAGAAAAGTGGTAATCACTTCTCCACCACAAATTGCAACACATTTCTCCTTGCTATGAATTATTGAAAGATGAGTAATTTGATACATTAATGGTGATGGCGTGCGCGGTGTACCGATATCATATTGAAAACCGGTTCGGTAACGGGGCGGTGTGGATACCGAGTTCTAATTAAAAGAAGCGAAAAACGTCCATTACAATATTAATAAGTAACAAGTCTGTTGTATCTATGTATATATTTAGAATGAGATACAATTAATTTGCAATAAAATTACTTCCTTTTTGTTGTATTTTTCTGAGTGATTCTTTCAGTGCAGGCGCGTGCATAACGAATTGTTGCATGCTATTCCATCTAGGATGGTGTTCATTATTTCCCCGAAAAATATACGATAAATACAGCATGGCATTGCTTTCAATCTCTGAACAAAGCTATATAAAATTAACTTTTTTATTGCGTCAGCTAGAATAAGCAACAAGAAAACTCCATGCACGCTACATATGCTTACATCGCATCTACTTGCCGATAAAATATTGCTAATCGAACGTGTGTAATGGCCCTTTCCAGTGTTAGCTATGTCTCGTCCATCGCTAGTGACCCACTCACGCTTTGCCCGTGTTGAGATCGATCGATCCCCGAACGTCAGAACTATCTATTTTCGGAAAACTATACAGATACGCTATTGCAGCAACACCACCCAGTCAAAATAGTTTCAAAATAGTCAACAGAATGTTCATTAAATAGTAAAGACATGTAATTCGTACAACAACGCTTAGCCCGTCTTTAATTTTTCGTTCGTGACGTACTTAGCTACGCCATTCATGGCGTAATTGAACATGCTGTCATCTTACACGTCATGTAGTGCATTATGACGTCATATGATTGATGGATAATCTTGAATCCTCCATTTGTATGAGATGACTCATCGTGCCTTAACATGTTGACATCCTGTTTAGTTGGGTTAATTCTTACGTCGATTAGGCTATTGAACCCTAGATACTGTAATAATATTACCCTTGGCTGTTGTATTCCTTCATCCAATGCCAAGTCCAATGGCATCAATTTAAGGAAACTCGTGTCTGTAAACACTTGAATATATTGAATATAATTTGACTGAAACGTGCTATTATCCTAAACAGCCTTTCAAATTACCTCCAGAGTATTCAAAACGTAGTTCGTAAATATGCAGTCTATTGAGATGAGCTCAGTGCTGGGTGAGATTATGAGCTGTGCCGAAGGTGTAATAAGTACCCTTTTACGCTTAAATATACCAATTATGCTGTGTGACATATTGCCACTTCTTCTGGCAAACGTGATAGATTGAATAAGCGTCAGGCTTAAAGGACTGCATACCCGTATCATAATACATACAATACGTGTACGCAGCAGCGTTACCTTATTTTAGTCAATCCACCGTTTAATAGTTAACTATCGATACATTTCTCCAATTTCTGAAGGCTGCCATTATTAACGTGTCAGCCAATCAAAAAGCCCTACGCCGTTCACCTCGGTATATGCATTCAATCACGTCTTATTACCATCTAAAATATGGAGGCACAGTATAAAGCAACCGTTCGTGTAACCTATTGAATAATTCGAACCTACTTAGAATGGAAGTTGGTACTGCATTGACTTTCGGTCAATTTAGTTCAAAATATTCAATATGGTACATATAACAAAGAAAATAATGTACTGTGTTTTAACTTAATCGACATCACGCACCGTCGATAGAGGAGACAAAATGGCGGCAACTACAGTTTAACTTTGAAGGATAACTAATTTCATCTCTCGATAGTTATTCAGGTGATCTAATAGGCCACTCCTAAACTATGCAGGTAATTGTACGCCTTTTATCATCCCATCAAAGAAAGATATTCAGGTTTTAGTAGCTAAGTGTTGGTAGATTTCTACACCTTATGCTGGCTGTCATGATTTACTTTTCAACCAATCAGGAAAAGCTTAGCGTGTCTGCCTCGGTATATGCACTCAGTCATAGAGACGCCAACTACAGCTTTGCAATGTGGTATAAAAGCAACACTATAGCTAAGTTGTTGAATATTTTGAAACTAATTTGACTTGAAGTTGTTGCTGCCATAGGCAGCAATAACTTCCAGTCAAATTAGTTTCAAAATATTCAACGACATGAGTGTTATATAATAAAGAATCCAATGCATTGACATCACACATCATCGCTCGAGGAGACAAAATGGTGGCGATCTTTGTTCAACGTTTGCGCGATATTACAAAGCAGATAATTCTGATACGGATAAGGAAATGTGACAGGATATGAACGAAATGGAATCTATAAACCATAATCTATCGGTGCTGTATAACATTTGAGATGGGATTAGCGTCCCTTTAAAGGCATGCTAAGAAACAAGCAACGGTGACACAGGCACGTGACTATTCCGGTGTCTAAATGGAATGAAATTGTGTACCGTAATATGCTGGTATAAGACAACATATGCGAGTAGAATAGTATCTCGTTAATCGAGCTTTCAGAAACAATCCCCCATGTTATGCGTAGGAACGTTAAACTATATTTGGAATGCGTTAGTTGCACTGACCATCCAGATGAAAAGAGAGTACGGACAATTGCTATTAGATTTAGCCACAATTCGCATCGCAGATATGTTATTGGGTTCCATGGCCGGAGATTCAACAAATGCAGATACCGGCAGAGCAGGAACTAACCAAATATATCGACAATAGCTGATTCGATGCACAAGCAATTCACCTTTCCAGAGTACCCACCCACCGTCTGACGTCATAAAGAACTGCGTGATGTGTACAATGACATCATAATGAATGACGTCAAGAAGAACGTCGATAAGTACGTCACGAGCGCATATTTGAAGACGGTCTATGCGTTGTTGTACAAATTGTTTGCTTTTACTGTTTAATAAATATTCTGTTGAATATTTTGAAACTAATTTGACTGGGCGCTGTTGCTGCCATATGCAGCAACAACACCCAGTCAAATTAGTTACAAAATATTCAACAGCTTCCCTGTATAGTTTTCAGGAAATTGATAGTTAGGGCATTTGGGGATTGATCAATCCCAACACGGCGAGGTGGGGTGGAGCCTAGCTAGTGATGGGCGGGGCATAGCTAAAAATGGAAAGGTCCATAATGATCTAACCGCACGGTACATGTATCACGTGGCCAACAATGGCGTCATTCTCAGCACATCAAGGGCCAATGGATATTTCCAGTTTATCCATCTCTCATACGACGTCATATGGCGTCATAATCTGCTACGTGGCGTGTAGGATGACGTCATAATCAAGGGAGTCTTAAACGCTTAATAGTTCGGCACGTTGTACACATTGTATGTCTTTACTATTTAACAAACATTTTATCGAATATTTTGAAGCTAATAGGCAGCGACAGCAGCCAGTCAAATTAATGTCAAAATATTCAACAGCCTACCTGTACAGTTTTCTGGAGACAAATATTTAGAACGTGCAGTGATCGATCGATCCCACCTCTTGCGAGGTGTGGGTGGAGCTTAGCTAGAGATGGGGGGGGGGAAACTTAGCTAAATCTGAATGTGTCCATTATCTATGAACCATTACCCGCACCACGTTCATATAATAGCACTTCGCGATGTACGGTCATGACCTGCCATCAAAGTTAGAAATATTACCCAGATATTTGATTACACCAGCATCCCGACGCTCCCTCCATTAGGCTTTTGTTCCCGGCCACTTAATACAACGGAAGACGCATACGGGTGAGCTTAGAATGATAGCTTTCTAAAGTAGTCCAGCCATCACTTACTCTCTCGATCATTGCAAATTGGAAACCAGGGTCATATCCTCCAAGGAAATGTGAGCTGGCCTTAAGTTCTGGCTAAAAAGAGATTATATTCCAGAGAGCTGTGTAAACATTCTTGAGGGAATATGCCATATCGATACACTGGTCAAATGCTAATGGATGTTTTAGGATGTATTAGTTGGGAAATGTAGCTGTATTGCGTATATTGGGTATACAATAGCGTTTTTGTTATGAATGGTATCAAGACCGAATATAATTTACCAATTTTCAATCAAAATATATATATTCAGACTTTTCCGCACCTATTCACTTACGATTCCCAACGTTATGATGTCCCAAGGCTAGTCGAATGCTGAAGTTTTCCAAAACATGTTGCTGAATCTACAAACTGCGATAATAATCTCTTTTCGGATTCGTTAACGCTTACAATACGCAAGCTTCAAAAGAGGTGCAGGATGTGTTTGGAGAGTTTGCACTTTCAAACCGGGGTCAGGTTCACAGTTTTATACCATGCACATTATAATAATCGACGTCATGCTGGGTGGCTTCTCGTTGTTTATAAGTATGGATGGCGGCATCCGGAAACGATGTGGCAATTCAATTCGCGAGAGCGACGCCCCCCCCCCCCCACCCACACCCAACCCACCTCCTCCTGCGACCATAAAAAGCAATTAAAAATAATTTAGTTTAACATCGACATTTGAACATAATAATCTTTATCCGCATTTGTTCAGCAATATTCCCTATATATTCACCATTAGCCACTCAACCCTTACCTGTCATCACGAGTAACCTTTCGTCCGTTCATTCACTTTCGTGACAGACTCTTCGAGCTTCAAGACAGATCAACATTAGTCCGGATCCATCAATTTGACGATGTTTCTGTCCATGTGAGTATGGGGCACACGAACTGATTAGGTAATTGCTATTAGAAGTGAGCTTTGGTTAATAGAAAGTTTGATTAGATAAACATGCGGCCAATTATTAAAATCATACTTTACTATATATTTCTCGTATAATAACGAGTTACTATAAGTAATTAATTGTGAAGAAAATCTTGAGATCAATTTTAATGTACCCCGAACACAATAAATTAATCATGTACAAATTAACGCTTTAAACTAAGAAATCCCAAAAATCGATAGTATAGCACCCCACATACACGACACCTAATAAATAATGTAACATGTTTCCAACACGGAAAAATGCTCGTTAATAAGGCATGTGCTGTTGAATATTTTGAATTTAATTGGTTGGGAAAAAATTGCTGCCTTAGGCAGCAATGTCTTCCTAACCAATTATATTCAAAACAGTACACACATGTTTTATTTTGTTTTGGGAGCATGTGAAGTTATGCTCGGGCTGTACTGTACATGTATGGCAGCTATTACAAAAGCTTGAAAAGCATAGGTAGAACCATTTTCAAAACCAAATTAGGGTTAAAATACATATGCGCATGCCACGTAATTTGTCTAATAGCTATAGAATATTTAAGACGCGGATATGAAAAGAAACCCCTTTGTTGGCTAATCTATTCTCTATACCTAGAATATTGCGTACCGTACATACAGTATGGAATTAATGCGAAATTCAAATATTATGATGCTAGAAACGGTATTTCTAATTCCGTCTTTTTCCAATGCCGCGATAATTGTTTAATATAACGCGGAACAACTTCAGAAATTTAACTATGCACAATTAATTGAGAAAGCACAATCAACGTGGAAACTACGAGCTATCCGAAGGTGAGAATGTTTGGGACTTATAGCCGGAAGGGGGCGGGGGTGGGTGGGGGTGGGGGCTGTACGTTGCCGCACGTATTGCACGAATGAGGGTACCCATTCCTAGCTATGAACCCGCCATTGCCAGCAAAACACTTCCAGCTTTCTACAAGTGGTTGCATCGATTTATATACATTGAAGTCTGAGTTCCCAGAATTCCGATTTCAAGATATACTATAACCACACCTGAAAGCCCTTGAACGTGTTGATACACATTTTTTTGGGGGTGTTGTTGCTACCTGCAGCAGCAATTCCCAGTCAAATTATTTTCAAAATATTCAACAGAATATGTAGGCTATTAAATTGTAAATCCATCAATGATATGCAATTCAGACACTCGGTGTTTTTTTAGCTTTTTCACGATGGAGCTAGTTACGCCATTATGGTTGTACCTGCGGATAACTAGTAGCGTGATTTATTATGAAATCAGATAGTTGAGTGGCACCTCGGATCCATCAGTTGTGCTCTTTTCCATTAACAGTATGATGGCTGCGCATACAAATACAGGCATATCCACCCTGTGATCAATTGTCAACAAACAATATAACAAAAGCACGGGTCACGGAATGGGCCGCGGAATTTTCTGTTGAAAATCGGTCGCTAGGTACCCGAAGACTATCTCAGACCTTCTAACCTTCAATAAAACATCTAGTGATTACATTATTTGCGATCGTATAATTGTCTAACCGTGGTAATAAAACGAATCTGTTCCGTAAGATGTGGATACAACACTCTAGTTGGCGCTGATGACGCACACGGTTGTTTACTCTCAGGAAGCGGTTTCCTAGTTTTAGAATTATGTCATTCGTGATCGGTCCATTAGCTGGGTCAATATTAACCCTCTCATGACGAAGCCTGGCACAAGAGCGCTCTGCAATGATAACAAAATCCATTTGCAGGCTATGAATGGCTTTTTAAAATTACCTTTTGAATGACTGGCTCGATAACCGAGCCAGGAATTCCAGTGGTAATTGTCAAAAAGAGTTGCATCTTGGCATACAAATACACTTTAACACATTTAGTCATGGAAGCACTAAGGTAATACGATATAGGAATTGTTATCGCTATCTGACAGATGGCGGATGAGGTGATAATTTCACAATTTCAGGTAAGACATATTAAACTACACGACTTATACAAGTCAGCACCCTACCCCCACAACCCCACCTCCAATTTAAAAGGGTCTTGATGGATTGCAAATGCATGCTGATGTAATAGTGGTCTCTCACAGGACAGAGTTTGCATTGATGACGGGCTAAGCGTTGTTGCAAAAATGCCCACAGCGTTTAGTGCATGTTCAAATGATACTTCAGTTGTGATGCATTAACACGCAGTTTAATACAACGAAAATAGAAAGAAAACAGAAATATATTCAGTAAGATTATTTTCAAATTTCCTATCAATTCATACGTATGAATGTGCCTTTGTACAGCTACTCAGACCGCTCTCACTATATACTGGCTACTAAAGAAATCCAGTTTTATCTACGCCCAGCCCATCTCTAGCTAAGCTCCACCCGGGATTTCACCCGTGTTGGGATCGACCGTTGGATATTTTCATACTAATTAGACAAATAATTTGGTATTCAAAATATTCAACAGCATGTTTCTTAAATAGCAAAGACAAACAATTCGTACAACAACGCTTAGTCCGTCATCAATTAAGCGTTCATGACGAACTTAGCTACATCATTAATGACCTAATTGAGTATGAGGTCATCCTACACGACACGTAGTTGATTATGAAGTTATACGATTGATGAATAAAATGGAAATCCCCCTTAGAAATGGCATCCTGACGCAAGGATACAATGCAAACGCTGTCCAGTGAGAAACCACTATTACATCAGCATGCATTTGTAATCCATCACGACACTTTTAAATTGGGGTGGGGTGGTGGGGGTGGGGTGGGGGGGGGGGGGTGTGCTGACTTAACAAACTCAAAGCGATATTACGAAGACGATGCAAAGCCACAATGCCATGAATATTATGATGAGCATAGTAAACAAATTTGACAGGATGGCGTTGCTGCATATGGCAGTTCTAAAAGAACCAACCGTCGTCTACGTGTGCCGCTTTTGAAATGGGTACCAAGAGAAATAGGCGTTCAAATATTAAAGAGATGTGAGAAATAAAGAGGGGACGGAGATAGCCTTTGGGATGACTTTTTTAACATAGATCGGGATGTTCCAGCAGTGCGACATAGACGGCCACTATTGTTCATAACTATGTTCCATTAACCATAAAATACAGTAATCAAATTTTGAAACTGCTATGGCGATGTGCAGATTCACACTTATTCCATTAATTTCCACAAGATAA
Organism: Chaetoderma sp. LZ-2023a; assembly: GCA_034401795.1. Taxonomy (NCBI): domain Eukaryota; kingdom Metazoa; phylum Mollusca; class Caudofoveata; order Chaetodermatida; family Chaetodermatidae; genus Chaetoderma; species Chaetoderma sp. LZ-2023a. The sequence goes on from CM067360.1 coordinate 131,394,557, forward strand.
ATATTGGCTCTAAAGAATGAGGAAGTTTTACCTGACGACATTTCCCTCTCATGGATTTATGCAAATACGTGCACCATAGAAGAGGTTGTATGTATATATCAGCCGCTTATTACTAAGACTCGATCTAATCCCTGGAGACATGTTTAAATCTAATACTTCCCCACTGTTCAGACTCATCATGTGGGAGAGTGGGGAGTGAGTGAGGGGATGGGCGGGAGTGGGGGGGGGGGGGGGGTGGCGGAGTGGGATGGGGGAGAAAGAGGGGAGAGAAGAGAGTCAATGAGGATGCTGAGCACCAGAATAGAGAGATAAATGAGATATAAAGAGTGGCGTGAGAGAGATGGGGTGAGAGGGCGAGGGAGGGATGGAGAGAGAGAGAGAGAGAGAGAGAGAGAGAGAGAGAACGAGCGAGAGAGAGAGAGAGGAGAGAGAGAGAGAGACAGATAGATAGATAGATAGATAGATAGATAGATAGATAGATAGATAGATAGGTAGGTAGGTAGGTAGATAGATAGATAGATAGATAGATAGATAGATAGATAGATAGATAGATATATAGATAGATAGATGAGATAGAGATAGATAGATAGATAGATAGATAGATAGATAGATAGATAGATAGATAGATAGATAGATAGATAGGCAGAGACTACGTGTTTGTCTGAGCCTACACAGAGACCGGCCACTGGACGGTATCCTGAGGAGGTTCTCCTGGACAGGTGGGGCCCGGGAGAACACCATCTAGAGGCATACACCACCCACGATCACATGTTCGACACCCTATGCCCCAGGAATTGAGAGGGCGGTGGGGGCCACGGATCGCCGATCGGCTGCCAATTAAGAGAGGTGGTACCCTGCAGTCTCCGCTGCTTGAGAGGGCGGTAGGGGCCACGGCTCCGGCAGGCCGTGTAGCCGGGCGGTGGTATCATTAGTAGTAGGGTCGGGATTAAAATAATACAACCTTCCTCAACTGGCCGCCATTCGGCGATCCGTGGCCCCCACCGCCCTCTCAATCCATGGGGCCTCCATCTTGAGGAATAACTCAACCACCTGCAACCCTGGGCCTCCATCTATAGGCCTACACCAACCACATACAACCCTATGCCCCAGGGATTGAGAGGGCGGTGGGGGCCACGGATCGCCGAACGGCACCCATAGTGTCTTCCCTCTACCTTGACAACGCTCAGCTGGCAGGATGCTAAAGTGCTTAGCATTTGCGCCACGCCAGACTCTGGCATGTTCACACGTTATGCAGAGAATCTGGTGCTGAGCAGGTTTCTCCAGCAGACAACCACGTCCTACCCTCTCCACACCATAGAAGTGGCAGACAGACTCGATCTCTTCACGTGGGTGAAAGCGGTCGTAAATGTTTCTCCGCAAGGGGTCGACCCAAGGATTGTACTGGGGGGGGGGGGGCATCCCGGAAGTGGGCCCACTTGGCATCCAATATCATGGCAGTCTCAGCGTCCTGTGCCACTGCTGTAGGCGCCAGCACGAGCAGTATGATGAGAATCATGGCTATATATGAACAGTTAAACTGAACAGAGTGACCACCTCGAGAAATATCTGTGCCAGATCAAGCCCTGCTCCATCCGGTTCGATAGTGATCTTTATCCACTCAGGGGCAGGGGCTAGCTGCTTCACTTTGCCGCCGGCTAAGAAACGTAGCTCTAGGATTATATGAGTCGTTTGAGGGCAAGTGAGTCCGACTCGCTGAAGCAGTTTAACAGCACCCTTGGATTTGGTGACATGTGGCACACGATCTACCCATAGGATGCCCTCCTGGAGGGTAACAGCTTCTTCTGGTCCATCGAATGGACGACGCAGCAGGAGCTTTCCACCTGTAATCCCGATCCGGTGACCCACCCTCGTCAGGGAGACACCTTCACATATGTAGGTGAGGAAGGATGATCCCCGATTATATAGCTTTCAAACTATCCCATCCTTTTTCTCAATAGTGGAGAGGGGAGTAACCTCTATGTCAATGACTGCGGGATAACTATATAGGGGCAACCATGTTTGCCAGTCACCCCCAGGTCCAGCACGGTACCACACTTCATTTTTCTCAAATATAAACTGCAGGTTTTTTGCCAGGGTCGATAGCATGACAGCATGGGCCATCGGCGGGGCACTGTTCGAATAGGGTTTGACCAGATGTAAGCTGAGGTCGCTATTTAGGGTATTGATGTCTGCCACCTCTGTATCAGAGAGCTCAATCAATGGCTCGAGGATGTACTTCCTCTTCGGGAAATCGTACCGAAACACGATCTTGTGGCCATCTATGTTGCGACCAAGGCGCCCCTTCGTCACATTGAGGTCTGTGAGCAGCTCCACTCCATCACCACTAATGGGGTGGAGGAAGAATACCTTTGAACTTGCTTCATACTGTAGGGCGAATGACTTGCCATCGCTCTCCTCTACCTTGGCAGCATCAACTGCATACACATCTGCCAGGTCAGCAAGACCAGTCGAGTGAGCAAATATGGGTTCCATAGCACGCTATAGGATGGGTTTAAACAAGACATTTAACCATGCCGATTGTCCGACTGCTGCTGTCCGGTGGTGAGAATGTAATCTCACCCTCTCTAGAGGGGAGACGGGTGGTACAGTACCGTGTAGAATGGGTCCTCTTCGAGGTGCCCCAGTGGGGTACAACATACATACACGCCAATGTGCTACATCAACCTCCGGGCAGTGCACACTGCAGCTCACTGGTAGAAGTCGGGCGGGACGTGATAGAGTATCTCCCATGTGCCAACAGCAACCTATAGAAACTATCAGTCCTAGCATGTTCACACCTGTAAATCACAGGTTTGACAGCCCCTCCATTTATCATATATGCCAGCACGGATGGGATATCGGACACCCATTTAGAGTTTACACTCTTATTACGCATTGACCTGACGACAACATGATATCATACCAGCATTATCTGACCTTTGCCGAGATGATGAAAGCACGTTGCCCCTTCATGACCCCTACACAAAACGAACAGATGCTCACACTGCAACAAGGAGAGCGACTACATAGGCAGAGCTGGTGTCAACAGAACGTGAGCATTTCAAGTAGGCGAAGGAACAGTGACGCTTCCAAATACTGGCAGAACCTCCTAAAGAAGAGTAAGCGGGACACAGGAGTCTTGACAGACGGCGACGAGCCAGATTTCTTCACATACGACGATGAGCCAGATGTCTTCACAGACGAGGATGAGCCAGGTGTCATACAGTGGGAAGAGGAGATGGCACAGAAGTGTAAGACCGGACATACTATCTTGGTGATAAGGTGAAGTTCCAGATGTCACGTCTCAGAAAGCTACTGACACCCATCATAGTGCTGGATGACTGCTGTCTAAGAGACGTCTGTCTCAACACCCGCCAGGCTATCCAAAATGAACCCTTCTATGAATCATGAGCAGATTCTGCAGGTGATGCCTGTTTAAGTCTCAGATATACTATGGCCAAATCAGAGTGGCGGAAGCAACCAGAACTATACCCCTCCCTGACTGCTGACGAGGGCGGTACCATCCACGGCTGGCGACTCCAGCAGATAGATACCATCAAGCAGAATCTCGTCCGTGCTACGGACTATCGACGAGTCTGTCAGCAAAGCTCTCGAGGATGGCCAGGTCACCGATGAGGAGTACCACCATATATTGAAGGTCCAAGCCCTGTACCTCATGGAGAAACCTAAAGTGTGACAGCAATAGCTCAAAGGCTCCTGCGGGTGGGTTGATATGGAGGAGCTAAAAAACGAGATGTTACGGCGTGGTCACCTCGCTGGTCTCTGGAGTCGAGATGACTACAAATAGTGTGCTGCCTGTATGGTGACTTTAAGAACACCAGTATAGATGGTCTTCCCACTGAACCTCACAACACTCACCCGGAGTCAACCGCCCCTCCTGGGTGCACCATTGACTGGCCTGAGAGGTCTACTGGATGATATACCAGAGCTAACACCGTTCTCCATCACAATGGATTGACGGTCCCGAACCAGCTTCTCCATCAACCCACGACTGCTGACCAACCGCCCAATCACCACCAAGGATGCGAAGCATACTCATACTTGGATGGCTGCTCCAAGCCACTCATACTGGAATCAGCAGCTGAACTTTGCCGTGTGGTGTGCCACAGCAGGATGTGGAGTAAGTTCCACCCTGCTTCACTCCTATTCTGATACTCCTGAAGCTGTGCTCATCGCCAGCTGTCTAAGATTCCACGTGCACTTCATGGTGCGACGAATCCTCCATGAGCTGGGTGCAAGCCTCCCTGATCCAAATGACTTAGACCCACAGCTCAACAGTCATAGCGTCTCAGCAGCCAGCAGACTACAGAGAGAGTTCAGCTCTCACCCAGACTATCGGTGTCATGGTGATGACAAAAGTGGCCTAGGGATTATGTACGGTGTCCCGAGACGTGACTACTCAGGATTCCCCTATCGAACACCGCGACGAGTAGGCCGCCGAAAAACAGTGACATTCTCGTTCAATCCAGACTCTGACCATGGAGCGCTGCTGCAAAATATGCATCTCACTGGCTTGCGGCAGGACTATCCAGATGTGTGGAAGTACTTTGTCCCACACACCACCTCAGGCCTCACACCGGCAGGGATCGTTCGGATCAACCAGTCCCTGGAAGCACAGACCAAGCTGCGTCATTCCATAGATGGTGTCAGCAGAGCAGAGGTCCAGGCCATGTTTATCAGTCTCGTTGAATATATGATCATCGTGGCAGATCCCAGCAGTCTTATTGCTATTTTCCAGAAGGGGTTGCAGAAGGCCAGTCGCAAACTTGACTTTGTTATTTCACCACACCTATGGTTGATTCCGAGCAACATGATCGTGAACATCGAGGACCTCCAAGTCAGAGGCTATAACAACATGCTAGTCGAGGGGAGTTCCCCCAGTGTCCACTTCGGCTTCAACACTGATATCAACGCACCTACGCATAGTACAGGCCATACAGTCGTTCCGACCCTGACACTGCAGCCAGTCGACACGACACTTCCCATGGGAGCTCCGGCCCAAGCACCGCAGCCAGTTGACACAACACTGCTTCCCATGGTAGCTGTACATGTGTTGTCGGGCCTAGCTATCGTGGCGCTCGGGATCAGGCTACTCCGCCGCTAGCAAGTCAGCTATAAGACTATCCTGACTCTCTACAGTGGCAGCCATCTCGGCTGGGACCACGGTGAGACACTGAATCAGCTTTGCCTGCCCCACAGCCCCTATACACGCTGCCAACATGCACATGCAAGGGCTGGATGGTTCCACAGCGCATCCCTTTCCCAGCTTGTAGTATCGCAGAGCCTTGTTCGGCTCTGAGTCAGGTGAGGCCATGGAGGTCTGGAACTGCTGGAACACATCTGACAGATACTCCACATCCTTGTAGAAACCTTTAGCTCACAGGAGCTGCTCGACGATACTCCCGCCCATGATAAGGTATTTGAGGAAGCAGATCTTCCCCTTACCAAATCCTAGATAGAGCTTCACAGCTGTCAGCTCCTCTGTCAGCTCAGCACCGGAGAGCCTAGCGAGCTCATCTGGGGTCTTCTTCTTGTAGTCCTTCAACTCCCTCCGGAAGACCTCATAGTACTTCTCGCATAGCACAAGCGCGGACATGTTTAAGATGTCTCAATAGAGAGATGAATATTCCTGAGTACCAACCCGGCCACCTGGCAGATGCAGACTGGGAAGATCTTAAAAGCTCTCTCGACAGGGGACGCAGACATTTAACAGCATTGTATACTCGGGCTTAAACAATGACGTCAACTGTACATATCATGAAGCAACTGCCCGAGAGCCAGGCGAGTCTTCAGATGGTGGATAACCTGCTGCAAACCAAGACACAGAAGTTACTGACCAAAGCAAAACCTCTGGCAGTCCATGTCGCCAGTAACGTGGCGGCGAATGTGGCCGTTGTGAAGATGACAGGGGGAAATGAGGTTCTTCCTGCCACAACTGCGGCTGTCCTCGTCACAGTGGTGAGTGGGGTGGCCGGGTACTGTCGCGGAATAACTCACCCCATCCCAAAGATCGCCCTCAGTTGTGCCTCCTACACTGTTGCCGCCAAGGTCATGGGTGAACGTGTTACACTAATGGAGGCCGCGGTTCTAGAGCTAGCAACAAGTGCAATGGCTGAGATCATCGTCACCTACGTTTAACCCCCCCCCTGAATAGTGAGAGATGGATTATGAGACTCCTGCAGCATATGAGGCATGGCGTGCAGGAGGCTGTGTGTAGCCCATAGTCAAGCACACGGACTGAGGATCGCCAATGCCCGGGAATGGTGGACCGCCCACAAGGTATGCCCCTGCAGAGAGGGCCAGTACCCTGAGCACTGCTACCTATTCCCTTGGCCGACTGTGTGGTCCTCCAATGCCCAACTATTTCACTTGGGGTATGACTAGTGGGTTTAAGCCGTATATATAGCACTATGACTCTGTCACACACAGACCTAGAAAGCAAAGAGCTAGGTGATCTTGCTCACTTGGGCGAGGCACGCCTCGGTTCAGATGAGACTGTTGCCCCTATCTCCTTCCTAGACTCGATGAGAATGGAGACCCGCGGGACATCCGAGGTACCACCCCAGCCCGAGATCTCATCTGGAATACTGATACGGTAGGACAATTGGACATTAACAAGGCCAAGACTGTATACAAGGGGATGGGCATCAAAGACAGGGCAACGGTGCGAGGTATGCTTGGAGTCGATGAGGCTGGTGCCATCAAGGTTATGTCTAATCATATGCACAAGACCTGGTTAAGGATCTCCTGAAACCACGGAGCTCATTCCAACAGGATGGAGAGAATCTCAGGGTAGGCACCCTCGGCCTGAGCCATATCACTGTCGAATGCAAAGCAGGTGCTACCGCCAGCCTCCAGCTGCCAGAGGTGAAGATGTCAGGGTTCTTTGGTTTGCCGTTTAAGACCACAGGATAGTCATGGCTTCCTGTGCTAGTATCATACAGATACTTGATGTACTAGACACTGTGGATGCTGACACATGCCCTCTGTGCTATCTTCTCAGCTGCTGCTGGGATTTTATGCTTGACGCCTCCATCGCATCCTTCATATCTGCCAGAGGTGCAGGATTCCCCGCTCTGCAGGCGAAAGAGCTGGTGCAGGAAGTACTGCCATTTAGTCTCCCAGATATAGACGAGGCTACCGCCGACCAAGTGCTAACCATCCTCCGCATGCATGTCTGTACCATTCAATAGTAGGCCGGCCGATGCTGGCCAGGTGGTGCTGATCATTGCCCCATCAGGACATGGGAAAAACATTTTGCTGCAGGCTCTCCTGGCCGAACAGCTACACTCTCAATACATCCTTCTGGTGTCTGACTCCGCCGCTGAGGTGGTTGACAGAAATGATCACTGGTACAATGGCCCAATCACCAAGACGCAGAACCTGCAAGCACCGATGGAGAAGCTGCTGGCAGCCCGACTGACAGAACCACTTGTTCTAGTTATCGATGACCCTGCAATGGACCAGCAGACAGTCACCTACCTCAGCAACATCACCAGGCGCATTCAAAAGTACACCCGCGAGATCTCTCCGGACATCTGCCACAATGCGCGGTTGCTATACTTTAGCTCCAAGTGTGGACGTGCCCTCGAGACCAGATACGACAGCCTAACCCTCAAGGCGACCAAAGGGGACTTTATTGCAGGTGTACAGAGGGCAGCTGAGCTGTACCGCTTCATCTTCAGCAAAAAGGAGACAGGTGAGCTGTTACACTTCAAACCATCTCTGGAAAAGCCGAATCCAGCCAGGAAACTAGCCTGCTCTACGCGTCATCGCTGACAGACTGTCGGCCGCAACTTTTTTAATTCATCAGAAGGCTGCGCGGTCTCCGCTACTTCATCTGCGGTCTCTGCTACTTCGTCAGATGCTTGAGGAACTTTATCAGAAGCTTGAGGAACTTCGTCAGAAGCTTGAGGAACTTCGTCAGAAGCCTGTTGCTGAAACTCTATCCACTATCCAGAGTGTAGGACTCTCTTCTTCTGGAACTGTTCACGGAAGACCCACTTTTTCTATGCGCGACAAGCATCGTGCTTGCGAGTGGATTTGATGAGGTAGTCCTGGTAGTTATCTGGGAATTTAAGAAATGCCGCCAGATCACTGGCCAATCTCCTGCGCCCTTCTTTGTTGAAGATGTGCTCAACAGCCTCCTTGCAGCCAACAGTGAACCCCTCCTCAGTACCTTCTGCATGACTGGTGTCGTGGCTCTACACTACAGCAGCACTGACCTCCTCCCTAAATTAGTTATTTGCTCCAGACTGGAGGCTATCCAGCATCTCTCGCTCCTCCTGGCTATGGAGGCTAAATACGGCAGCACACTTCCCGACAGTTAGTAGATCTTTGGGGTCGACCCTCGCCTTTTGGAGAGCTAGAATAACAGGACTGTTGGATTGGGCCACAGGTAGGTCGAGTGTCCTGCCCTGGCTGCTGTCAAACTTCCGGTAGAGTATCCAAGTCAGGAGTTCTTTTGTACTACGAGCTGGGGCTCCCTCCTCTATGGCGGCCAGTATCTCCGCATCAGATGGAGGTGTAAGCTTGGCTCACTCGTGGACAATGTTGATGGCACGAAGCAGTCCTCGGACCCTGTCACAGTGGGACAGTGCACGCCAGGGCTGTCGTGCTGACTGTCGTGCCGACTTGTCCTGCTGCCTATAGACAATCTGCTGGAGACCTTTACCAAACATGGCAGCCGTTTAAACCCTCTTTATGCCCAGAGCTTAAACATGCTGCAGTATGTGCGACATCCAGATGGGGCCATTGAACCCGTGACATCACACCATACTGATCCTCGGAAGGACTGCCTGATGGTCATTTGACACAGTATACACGATGAGAACCCATTGTCCGCTGCTGGGAAGTACATCGACTTTGCAATCTCGGCACAGATTTACGAGATCAAGAGCATGATACTCGGGTTCAAGCTTCAGAGCACAATAGAACAGATGGTAGAGCTCCCGCAGGTTCTGAACAGGTGGGCGATCGTGCAGAGCAACAGCACCGTGGACACCACCTATGTGAACGATAAGTACCGAGTCCTAGGTCCACTGGTTCATAAACCAACCTTCTGTGCGAAGGGAAAGGGGTACTACGCTGTGGGATGCAATGAGGGTTTCACGGAATTCGAACTACAGGCAGGTGTCGAACAGCCTGTGGCGGTTCCACTCTTAACCCTCCTCGAGAACACACACGCTAATCCCGCTGCCATGCAGGATAGGCTGTTCCTCCGGGTGTACACTGAGCAGCTCGCAGATGCGACGATGAATGCTCCAAAACTTCATGTCTAGCATGAGGAGAATGACCAGGAACTGAAGCAAACAGCGGATCGTGCATGTGGAGCGAGAACACCAGCAGGTCCAAGCCACAGCTAACCAATGGGTAGAGCTGACATTGCATCGTGGTGCATCGGACTGTGTCGCTGTTGCGGTCCTGGTTCAGAAGGGAGGAGCCATCCAGCAGGTGGATAAGCTAGACGACTTCAAGCTTGTGGTTGCTGGGACCAATGTTCTTGGTGACGTACGTGAGCTGGCTGACTGCCAACTCTACAGACAGGAAACTAAGTCATATGCACCTCTGCGACCAACCAGTGGGAGCGATGACCTCGAGTCGGCACTCGAGGGCCGTCACGACCTCGGGGGCAGGAACATCCCACCTAATCAGGGCAACCGGCTCAGCTTCAACATCGGAAACCTCATAGCTGGGTCTCACCCCTTAGGTGTGACGGTACTTTACTTTGGCTATGCTAAGGTATGCGTGTTGAACACACCAGGTATTCAGCTTGAGCATGCGTAGAGCACGACTCCTGTCGTCACCGCTGTGGCTGCCACCACTATTATAAGCTCTGCTGTCTTCTGACCTGTCGATGCTTCATAGTCGAGCGTTGGCTTGGATATCTTTACAGCCTCGTAGTACTCATCGAGACTCTCATCTGCCTCTTTGAGTCTCTGGTTGGTCTGAGCTCGGAGTTGTCGTCGGCATGCCTCCCTCCGGCGCATATGCTCGAGTGCTTTGCTGTACTCAAACTTCTCCTTGGTCAGCTTCTCCATTGCCTTGTTACGACGCTCACGCTCGACCTCTTCCGCCTTCTTGTCGGCGAAGCTGAGTCCCCAGTTCACTAAGGCAAACATGCCCGCATTCAAGATTGTGGAGGCCATGCTATAGACTACAGTTTAAAGCTACTATATAGCTGCCCCAGCGACGGATATGTATGAACCAGAGGCTTATGAAGATCCAGTCGAGGATATAGATGATGAGGACTATGAGGAGGACTATGATGGGGATGATTATGATGCAGACGACTACGATGTAGCGGAGACCGCAGGTGAGTATGATGATGTAGAGCCTGAATCCCGCAAGCTAGTACACGGAGTGAAAGGAATCTATCGCACTTATGTGAAAGGTTCTATCGGGCCACTGGCAGCAGTTGGGGCTCTGATCGCTCTGTTCACAATGAAGGCTGGCGAGACGGTCTGCAAGATCACCCACAATGCTCTCCATGGTGTGGAGAAGATTTCTGAAGCCATACCAGCCATTGCCTCAGGAGTAGGTACCTCCTTCGGCGTCGAAAGCCCTTGGCTACCATACGTTGCCATAGCACTCACGGCCATCTCGGCCACCGAACATTTATGCCATGCTATATAAGTATGGCGTCTGTGCACGACCTGGTCAAGATACTTAACTTCCGAGGGTTAATCGATAAACTACCATTCAGTGAGGATCCAGCAGAGACTAGACGTCAGTGTATGGAGGTATTTGAGGAGGTCTTCAGTGATAGTCGAATGAATGACGGCCGTTTGTTCATCTGTTTAGAGTTCGCCCAGGCCGTGCGTGACAGGACGGTAGTGGACGTCAGTGATAAAGTCACCCCGACCGTGCGTGACAGGACGGGAGTGGATGTTGGTGATGAAATCCAGAAGCTTATCAACCGTCTTTCTTGAGGAACTCTACTATCAGCCTGGTGGATATTACTGTGAGCCCCCTCAACTACTCGAGGCTGCACGTCGCAAGGGCCACAACTTCACATTGGAGACAGTTAGCCAGTGGCTCAGCCACCAGGCGATGTGGTAGATCTACAAACCTCGTCCACTGCACATCAGGCGTGCCCATTTCGACGAACCTGTCCCAAACAGAGTTCATCAGGCGGATGTTATATTCCTTCCACATGATAGAGTTGCTCGTAAGACCTACAAGTACACCCTCACCATCGTCGATGTTGCCAGCAGGTACAGGGCTACGGTACCTCTTACAGATAAGTCTGCAGGGCAGGTGGCCCAAGCTTTCAGCAGTGTCTATGAGGATCCAGAAAAGCCCCTTCAGTGGCCAGAATTGTTGCAGGTGGATGAGGGCAATGAATTCAGAGGTGAGACTGCGGGTATCATGCGGAAACATGGTGTGGCGGTTAGACGAGGCGAAGCTGGTCACCACCATTCCCAGGCTATCATGGAACGCTGGATCAGGACTCTGGCAGAGAGACTCTTCCCACACCAATATGCTCAGGAGATGAGTGAACATACGGGCGAGCGGTCCACAGTTTGGGTAGAAAGCCTGCCAACTGTGGTTGCGTGATCCAATGCAGAGGTTGCTAGGCTAACTGGCGAGAAGCCGCTAGAGGCTATCCAAAGTCAACTGTCACGGTTCCCGCTACCACATGCAGCTCATCTGATGCTCTGGTCTGGTACCTGTATGAAGCTGGTGAGTTGGAAGGTGGTCGATGACGTGCAACAGATCCTAACTGGTTGCTAGATGTTCACAGACTTGACAGGTATGTCGAGATTGAGGGTCAGCCTATGCTGTACTATCTGGCATGCTCAGAGAGCTGTCCCAGACGTCCGTTTGTTCAGGAGGAGCTTCAGGTGGTCCCTCCAGACACACAGCTGCCACCGCCGCCAGGTGTCTAAGCCCGAGGGTTGTGATACTTGATTGACTCAGTGTGGACGCCATCTGGTAGCACATGTCACTTATCATAGTAGGCGGAGAGCCCAAGTTTTTCCTGTTCATAGATTACCATAACCTGCTGGTGCATGCGGAGGCCTCGGTTTGTAGCTCTATTCACTCCACCATGAAGGGCGCTGTAGAACCTGTGACAAGAGACCTCATTCTGCCCCTTGGACGTTCCCTTGCCCGAGCACTTTGCCTTCCCAGGGCCGCTCTCGACATAGTAGCACTTGGAGCAGAGAGCTATCCTACGCGTGCCTTCGAACTCGAGCTTGAACAGTCCTGGTGTCCGTCCGGACCACTTGTCCCAAGCTAGCCAGTCCTGCTTTTGGGCTTCATACTCCAGTCGCATCTCTGGACATATCACCTCATCCAGGCTGGAGGCAGCTATTGCGATGTATGCAGAGTCTGTGTCCATCTGGTGGTACTCAAAGCCGTCACGAGGCACATAGCGATCCAGGAAGTCGTAGTAGAACTCCAGGACCCTCAGCTTCGCGAGTTCGTATATGGCTATCCCCATCTGGAAGGGGTGACGAATGGTTATTCCGGCCTTGTGACTCTGGAGCTCGCAGGACTCACCGATCTCCTCGAGATCCTCGATCCATGCACTGTGGAGGGCTCTATCTACCGCTCGTTCATCCTTGGTGAAGCTGGTGTTGCTGTGGCGCTCTAGGGCCTCGATGAGCTTCCCATAGGCACTGTTGCCGAGGAGTTTGAAGGGATCTGCCAGTAATGTTTTGTTCTTATCCACATCTCCTGAGCGGCGTGCCTCCGTAACAGTGTTCACAAACCACTCGAATGGCTTCTGTGGTGTATAGTCGATCATGCGGTATACGTCGGTGATCTCCAGCCCGTGTGCGAGATACCACTTGAGGGTCAGTGCATACAGGAGCGGCTTCTTGCCGGAGAGGGATCCGACAAACTAATGTGTGTGGGGGGGGGACGCTTTCGTCCTGTTTGCTCTAGGTATGCGTGCATCTCAGGAGACACAGCCTCAGTCGGAATCTCACGGTTGTAGAAGTCCGGCGGCATTTCCTCGAACTTCGTCCACAAGGCCTTGGGAACCTCAATGTCTACCTCAGCGAATCCGACCCAGCGATCTGCTAGGAGAGCCTCCTTAAAGTGTTCCACACCGCTGGCGCTAGACCACTGTCGTACTGTCTCTTTACCGCAGGGCATCTCTTTAGCCATCGTCGACAGGTACAGGGCATTTGCATCATAGCTGAGGACGCGTTGGCAGACACGATCCCCCTGACGGAATTGAGTCAGACCAGACTCATGGTATCGGGTGAACACGATGCTTGGCCCACCAACAACGACTTCCTTGAGCATCTCGTAGGCTTCCTTGCCTGGGGCATAGAGATGTGCATCAGGACATTTTTCCGTAGTTCCATGAATGAGATATTGTAGAGACAAACTCAGGAGGGACACTGTGTCTTTGAGGATGTTTATCCCGCGTTCTGTATAGAACTGTCTCATCCACTCTAGGGCTTCATTGAATGGGCTGACATCTAGGTTATTGTAGTATTGCAGCCAGTCGGCGAATGTCTGCATCCCGCGCTCGCAGAATGTCTGGTTACACTGTTCCCACTCTGATCGCATCAAGAGGTACCCACCCTTGAGCTTAGATGTCCACACCTCGTAGTCAGGAAGCCCTGGATCATGAGCTTCGCGGGTGTGTTGAACCATTCATATGGGAGCCAGCTCTTCTGCTGTGTACACCCGTAAGCTTTGATCCACACCTCATAGGAGACTCCAGGACCAAGGTAATTCAGAACATCGTGAAACAGTAGCTCAGGTGTTATGAGGAACATCGTCTGGCTGGCCTTCTTAGCCACTTTCACTGTACCTGTACTGTCAGTCGGCTCATCGACAAAGTACTTCTTGATGAGGTTCAGGTCATACAAACCAGAGTGGAACCCCAGTTCAGGCACTTGGTCACACCACTCATTAATCAGTCGCTGCTGTTGCTTTGGGAGCTTGTCCAGGTCTGTCGGTGTGAACTGCTCCCGGACCCGTGTGCGGATTTAGTGTGCTCGCCGTTGGATCACTTGCATGAACTCTCTGATCAGTTCTTTGGGGGCAGGATTGTAGAGGTGAGTGGGCTCACTCGTGGTGGCCTCTAAAGAGCAGCCAACTGACACAGAGATAGGTAAGTGAGTACTCACGATCGTGAGAGTCTCCGTAGGATGTGTCTTGATACTATCTAGGAGTGCTTCGAAGTCGTAAACTATGAAGTGTGAGTATGAGACCGTCCTCACCTGTGCAGGGACGCTTGGACAGCGTTTCATACAGCACTCCCACTGTACCACAAGCGTGCATCCAGACGATCTCAGTTTCTCCTCTCTCAGGATTGTATTGTGGTATCTTTGTTCGGCATCCTCACCTTGCTGGTGCTGTGGACACCCGTGCCAGTGACAGCCATGGAACTGGTAAACGGTGTTGGTGGTTGGATCATAACCATCTACGGGAGCACCCGCAATCCAATGCTCTCCACCGTGCCCACACTCTACATGGTGTATGTGTATGCCTCTGTTTCTCGACTCATACTCGATCCACCGAGTAGCCGCTGAACTGGATGGCTGGGGTGGATAGAAGGCTTTCGCATACGCAGACTGTGGCGCCTCAACCTTCTCGCCAGGACACACGATTGTTGTTTTGCCACCTGTACAGGGATCAATGTGGCATTGAAGATACCATGCCCGTGTACACCTCTGCTGACAGTGACTGCAGAGCTTGGATATGTTCATGATGTAGAAGGCGTTGTGGTCCCACACTCCAATTGTCATGGTGTCATGGTAGTGAGCCAATTGCCCGATCAAGTGCCAGGTGCCCTCTTCGGTTGGCTCATACACACAAATTCCGATCTTGGCGCAGAACTCTACCTTGTCTAGCCTGTCCAGCGAGGTCTTGGGGACATCAGGTAATGTCACTGTCATGCCGTAGAACGTTGTGGCAAGCTTTCGTGCAGGAACTGTACTTCTATCAGCTCTCGCTCCTCGGTGGACTGCTAGACATCTCCAGAGACACATGTTGTCCCTGTAGGTGTCGAGGGCAGTCATACTCTTCTTCTGTCGTAGCCAGTCTGGGAGGGGGCCTGCCCCAAGCAGACGTTGGTGGTCGATGACAGCCCTGACCTCAACGTTGATTGATCGAACGCAAGCCCACTTGCTGTTGGGTCGATCGATATTGTCTGGGTCGAGGCGGGCTTGCTCTCTTGCTTCCACCCAGTCCTGAGCTGCTCCTATCGTGTTCAGCCACGGGCTCCCTGGAACATTCTTGTGGAAGAGCAACGCCCTTCCATCTTCGATGTGACGGATGCGATAGGTATGGGTGTAGCAGACATAGAAGGCGCTCTGGACAGTTTGCTGGATCTTTTGCATGATCTGACCTGTGAGCTCCTTCTAGACCTCTGAAGAATGTCCAGCATACTGGCCAGCATCCTCTATCCTCTGTCTCCCTTTCGCCGAGACGCTGATCGAGAATGTGCTCAGTTTCTCGCCTCATGCTCCATGCTAAGGGTTCAGACCTCTACCCCCTCATCACTCACTTAGTGATCCTGCGTAGGGGAGGTAAGCGCTCCAGTGGATGGTCCGCCATCCGCCTCGCTACAGTCTTAGCTCGCAAGCTAGCAGTTACCTCCTCGTCCAACTGACGATGCTCACGGATCCACTGCGCTTTCTTGTGCTTCTGCCTCTCCTCGGCATGGACCTGTCCGATCATCTGGAGCAGGTCGGCTTTCTTGGCCTTAGAGGCTACTCTAAGGCTGAATTGCTTTGCAACACCGCGGAGCTGTGCAACACTAATCATGGTGTCTACCACTGTAGATGATTGTCTCTAAATGGGTGTTCAGACCCTATTATGTGTGGTGATCACAAGGCGATCAGTACCTGTGGGGTGGACTGTCGTGTCGGTGTGATGTGGATGCTTGGCTATAAATGTGCGTTCAGACCCTATTATGTGTGGTGATCACAAGGCGATCAGTACCTGTGGTGGACCATCGTGTCGATGTGATGTGGATGCTTGGCTCTAAATGGGCATTGAGACCCTATTATGTGTGGTGATCACAAGGTGATCAGTACCTGTGGGGTGGACTGTCGTGTCGGTGTGATGTGGATGCTTGGCTATAAATGGGCGTTCTGACCCTATTATGTGTGGTGATCACAAGGCGATCAGTACCTGTGGTGGACCGTCGTGTCGATGTGATGTGGATGCTTGGCTCTAAATGGGCGTTCAGACCCTATTATGCGTGGTGATCACAAGGCGATCAGTACCTGTGGTGGCCCATCGTGTCATGTGATACCGATGGAGACTATGTGTGAGAGAGTGTATGCTTATATTTTACCAAGAAATCACTTTATTCTCGTCGTTCTTGGTTACCAATCAGGACTGGAATGAAGCGAGAATTTCAAAACAGTTTACCACTTTAAAATCGGACCAGAAATGGCCGAGTCATCTACAAGTGCTAATAGTGAGATTTGAACCTGTGATTTTAAGTTTGCTAATAAACATAAGGATCCAACGTATTAACTACCACGGCCATGTATTAATATGTAAAGCTGATAAGTTATGTGTTCTCATTGCTGCGCTACATGTGGTCGATGTGGTCGATGTTCAGGAGCTGATACGTGGGAGTAGCCCGCATTGAGAGGTTTGTGGGCGAGGATCACTGGAGTATTTCTTGTTTCAAAGCGAGACTTTCAAAACCGTTTACCATTTTAAAATCGGACCAGAAATGGCGAAGTTATCCACAAATGCTAATAGTGAGATTTGAACCTGTGATTTTTAGTTTGCCAATAAACACAAAAGAGTGGATCTAACGCATTAACTACCTCGGCCATGTATTAGTATCATTGCTGCCCTACATGTGTGAGATGTGGTCGATGTTCAGGAGCTGATACGTGGGAGTAGTGCGTGCATTGAGAGGTTGGAGGGCGAGGGATCACTGCATTATTTCTTGTTTCTACTCTTGTTTCAACTCGATAGCAGCATCCGCATCAAAACTGCAAACCGTTTCTAAATAATTCATATACTTGAAGAGTTTGTCCATCGCTATCACAGTCATCGGATAACGTGTAAGGCATGCTAGTGAAATGACGAGCGGAATGTTGGGATCCCTGAGCTTCTCCTCCATTTCTCAACATTTCGATCTGCATAGTTGCCCATATCATGCAATGGCCCGGGGACTTTTTCTCGTCGCGCCGCACAGCCTACATCATGCATGCATGACCATAGCTCTTCAGCCCAGGCCATTGTGTGTAATATTGTTTGTAGATGAGCGTTTACACGTAGTTGAGTGTTTATCCGTAATGTTGTGCATGTATGATCGCCGGTATACCAATGGATGCTGCGTCTAATTAGGTGTTAATGTGTAGCAGCTACTATTCTTGACTTTCAATGACTGTGCGAGTTGGTCTTGACGTGATGTCTTACGGGTAAAGAATAATTGTAGACATGTTTATCTTTTGCTAACAATGAGATTTGAACCTGTGATTTTACAATTTTAAAAGTGAATGATACAACGCACTTACACTCTCGCCCATGTATGTGTTAGTAACGAAGCGAGAATTTCAAAACTGATTACCATTTTAAAATCGGACCAGAAATGCCCGAGTTATCCACAAATGGTAATAGCGAGATTTGAACCTGCGATTTTAAGTTTGCTAATAAATAGAAAACCCGGATCTTACCTTAACTACCTCGGCCATGTACGCATCAGTAATTATAGCTGATAATTACGTGTTCTCATTGCTGTATTGATGCGATTATCAGGCCCTCTAGATCTATAGACTATATACTATCATAGACTGTAATTTTGTAGTTACCAGTGTGTTATTGATTTGTTTGCTATTATTGTACAAGTGCAGTTACCAGTGTGTTATTGATCTGTTTGCTATTATTGCACAAAAATTAGTATCATTATTTGTAATTTAATTTTCGGTTCTCCGTTGGCTCAGTTGATAACAGCGCTGAATTCTCATCAAAAACCATGGTTCAAATCTCTCAAAAGACCTCAGCTAGATGGTACCAAGCTCGAAACGGTACGCACTAGTGTAGGGGTACAATGACTAAAAATAGGAGCAACGGAGAACCACCGAAAAAACCCTGCAGAGATAGAGAGAGAGAGGCCGGCCAGAGAGGGCTGGCGATAATAAGCGGGGGTTCTCCCGAAGTGGTGCCGCGGAAGTTTTATAGTTTTTATAGTTTTTATTTTTAATTTTTTTACATTTTTTGTTTCATGACAGTTTCTTTACCCATCGTTACCCGAGAAGCATGACATCACATCAAGACCTTGGCTCTAAATGGGAGTTTAAGTAGTGTGATACTACCTCCCTCTAAACAACCTATGCTCCAGGAATTGAGAGGGCGGTAGGGGCCACGGATCGCCGATCGGCTTCCATTTGAGGGAGGTGGTACCCTGCGGTCTCCGCTGCTTGAGAGGTAGTAGGGTCGGGATTAAAAAAATACAACCTTCCTCAACTGGCCGCCATTCGGCGATCCGTGGCCCCACCGCCCTCTCAATCCCTGGGGCCTCCATCTTGAGGCATAACCCAACCACCTGCATCCCTGGGCCTCCATCTAGAGGCCTACACCAACCACATGCAACCCTATGCCCAAGGGATTGAGAGGGCGGT
>CM067360.1:131418140-131442140 GCA_034401795.1 Chaetoderma sp. LZ-2023a
TATCATCATTCTATTTTATCTATGTATACAGGTAGTTCACATAAATCTAAGCCTATTTTCTCTCGTTAAATATTAGGTTAAAATGAAAGAAAGAAAAAGATTTATATTAGGCTCACTGGTAAACCATTTTCATGGAGTTATCTGGTTATATTAAGGCGCCATTTTACGACTTAGATTTACTGCGGTTCCACTTGACCAAAAGTAAACTATGTTTAAATCAAAAAATAGGGCATTGATTTGTAGCAAGTCATAAATTAGAAACTGCAACTAAGTATCAAACCATAAAGCAATCATAAGCATAAAATACCAATATGAATAAAATTCCTATTATTATTAATAATAATAATAAAAATAATAATAATAATAATAATAATAATAATTATTATTATTATTATTATTATTATTAATAATAATAATAATAATAATAATAATAATAATAATAATAATAATAATTATTATTATTATTATTATTATTATTATTATTATTATTATTAATATTATTATTATTCCTACACTAAATATATTTTGGTTAGCGAGTTGCTACAAATCTTATCACCTCTGAATTAATATATAAAACGCTATGTTCAATCCGACAAAAACAATGCCGGTACGCTAATGCGGGTTGTCATAGTAACGTGAGTGTTCATATTGGAAAAACTGTTGCTGAAAGAATACCAGAAACAGTCTTGCTGATAGCTGTTGTCGACTAATACCGAAACAACATTCAGCAGCTTCGGTTTAAAATATTGAGAAAAATTACGTAGACCAAAAGAGTAAATCAAGCAAACGAATACAACCCACAGACATACCTGTGACGTAGACTGTTTTTGCGGTCCAAGACATGACGTAACACGAAATAGTATTCCCACCCGGAACTGTCAACCAGACACGACCCATTCGTTCGTAGGCGCGTAGGAGGGTAGACTTCCTCGGCTTTCACCATAGCGATTGTTGGCGCTTCTTTGTTGGATGTTTGTGAACATTTTTCCATCTCCGCCATAAGGCTTTCGAGTTGTGACTGGACATCCAGAACACGTCTCGCTAGGTCGTCGCGCGCTTGAAGCTGCTTAGCCGCCGCGTTGACTTTCATGACGACGGCTCTTCCTTCATATGGGTGTTCGTTCGTTGATAATATTGGCATACTGATGGCTTCTTTACCGACATAGAGATGTTCTTTGCTTATGGAGCTACTTGAGTGTGACCGAGGTAGATCGTCGATTGCCATATAACAATAATCGTTGCAAGTAGCGGAACCCGAACCACTGTTATTATTACGCTCGCTGTCATCTTGTCGCGCTTTCGCCCCGTCTTCTTCCCGAACACAGTAGACAATCTCTTCATTGATGGACGCAGCCTCCCACAATTTCTCGGTATAATCCGAAGCCATTTTAAGCAATAATTAAATCGATCCAGACATTTTAATAGCAATGACAGTTACTGCAGATGGGTAATATCTTGAGAAATAGGCGCGCCTCGTATTAATTCAGCCGTTTACTTATTTAGTTTCAATGCACACTTAGAGAACATTCGCAGTCACATGAGAAACAGGCCAGATTGCACTATACTTACGACATGTCATAGGTATCTTTGTGAGAACTGCTAACAAAGTTAACGCTAACCAAACAGAATTGCGACTAAAATATATCACGAACAATCGTCCACAAACAGTACCACATCAACTACGTCATAGAATCGTTTCAGTATTTACTTCATTATGATTCCGTCATATTTCTAATTACAAGCCACATGCGGATCACTTTCTCGACTATTTACACTCTGTTCGATCTCTCATATTACTGAATATATAAAATAGTTAGATTATATTCATTGTAAAGATCCATTAGAGTGCGATGTTGACCCATTGCTATGGCCGTTGTACGTACTATCATTCCATATTTGCACAATGAAGCTTCGATGACACACCGGACGGTTTTTCATATACACACAGTTACCAACGCATACCGTGTGCCTTAACAAAGATGGTAATATCCGCAGAAATATGATATACGATATGACCATTGTTAGGAATGAGAAGCGAAGATGCGATCGAATTCTCGCTCATACTCCCAGCTCGTGATTGCATTCAGTGGTCTATGCACTTCAAATGTTCCCGCGCGTTGAACGAGCCTCGATAAACTCGATGCTAATTGTCTCCATTCCACTTGTAATAGGCTAGCGTGGAATGAACTCCTACCATTTAACGCCCTGTTATTGTTGAGCCAGTATCTGTAACAGCAATCTGTGCAAGTTCACGATATCAATTCTTCTTGTCCTTGGTGAATATACAGCCCAGACCACCTTCTATATCGAATATATTATAGATTAAACTTGCAACGCCACGTCCTGTATAAATTCTCGATCTGTTGGATGTATTTGAAGCAATTTGAGTGGCATACCCTGAATAGTGTCCACCACAATTTGAGTGTAGGTCGTTGCTTTCACTGAGTCACTATTTGGACAGTAACGAATTTCACACAAATTGTCAAGGTATTTAACATGTTTCCTAAAAGGATCACTGGCTAGATTTCTAGAAAATACTGCATGAACAGGCATAAATACCGCAATTACCCGTCGAGAAAATTCCACGATTGAATTGCAAAGAAGCGCGTTACACAAACGGAATACGTTCACCATACGCGCGGTCGCGCGACATAGCTCCATTGAACTAGTCGAGCCGTTATCATTAATATATACTATTTAATTAGAAATGGGCAGGACATAGCTAGAAATGGATACATCTACTACAAGCTTTTCACATTCAACCATGTATACCTGGAGTCAATCATTAGATGCAATTTACCATCAAGGTCCTGTATTCACACAGGTTCAAGTTCAAGTTCACTTTCTATTCACTCAGGCCTTGCAAAGGCATATGAGACAATTGAGGCAAGAACGCTGTACATAGACTAATTGAACGCGGCTAAGTGTTAATTGGTCTGCCTATGGAAGGTCTTGCCTGAGGTTGACCAAAAGATCTCTACACTAGAGATCGCAATTATGGATACTTTGCCATGAGGTGTAATAATAATAATAATAATAATAATAATAATAATAATAATAATAATAATTGTGTATGCCTGCTGTATCAGTTTATCACGAATCAGCATTGCCATTATCATTGTCTCGATGAAGTTGTTATTGCATGGCTGCAAACTGGCGTCCAAATGCTACGCACTGCAGATTGCAACACAATTGCTCACCGAACAACAGCTACGCTAGTTAAAACTGTAGCTAGTAAAAAGAGTATCGCCATCGAAGGATCGGCAAATTGCTTAATTAAATCATTATATAATTCTTCTGGTATAACATCGCCCTCTCACTCTCGCCACGCGCCACTACCTCGCCCCACCCATCGCTCGCTTTCTCCCTACACACTCTCCTCCCTCTCCCTCCCGCCCTACTATCTCTCTCTCTCTCTCTCTCTCTCTCTCTCATCCTCCTTTCGGATTTCTCGCCCTCCCTCTCCCCTCCCGCTCCCTCTCTCCCCCTACCCCCTCACCGACCCCCATCTATCTCTCTCTCTCTCTCTCTCTCTCTCTCGCTCTCTCTCTCGCCCGCCTCTCATCCATCATTATTATTCCTATTCGCTGTCCAAATCTCTCCTTCCGTTCTCAATGCCCTACTTTCTGTTCGCCCATAAATCACATTTCAACTGTCTTCCACTACCCCAATTCCAACATCATCTAGACTCATTCCCAGATTGTGACAAACTGCAAACACGACAGTGTTGATATGACCCGCGACCTAGCAAATATCACGTGTGAGCGGATACTCGATTGGTTACCCGTGAGCGATGGACTGGAATTAAGAAGCGCAATTTCCTGAGTCCATCAGTGCACTAGTTTCGCGTCCGACTAGCCCGCGTCTCAGTTTCCCCCTCGGCTCTGAGTCCCGGTCACAATTTTACAAACTTCCGGTTGCGCGCCTGCAGGAACCAGCTAGAAGATCGTAGCGCAGGAAATTAGCCCATGTGCAGCGGAAGTTAGATGCCAAGTAAACGGTATCGGATCGCATTTTACAAACGCGAATATGAATGGATAACAAATTTTTAGTAATACGTGTAATATCATTAAATTAAACGTGTGCAGTGGCCTATTTATGATTCTAGGTCTGTGCGAATCTCAAATGATACATATGTGTCTATCACACCCTGCATAGTCACGCATCCGCATCAACCTTTAACATCCATATCAGCCACAAAAGGCTTCTGCAGTGGTCTTGAGAAATTTCCATTTGCAGACAAAGAGACAACTAGTTTTGAAAAATTACCACTGGGATGACTGGCTCGATAACCGAACCAGGCATTCCAGTGGTAAATTTTCAAAAATAGTCTTCTCTTGGTCTGCAAATGGACATTTTATTTGAGAAAATTTAAATTTCATCTCAGTTTCAAAATACACACCATACATCATATTATGTTTCTAATTGCATAAAACCTTATTTTTATTTCACAATTAAATATGGTTGGCCTAGGAAGGACAGACATGCCCGCCTACTCGCCCGCCCTCGCCTCTCAACCGACCGGATTGAATACAGATTGAATTAGATTTCTCAGTTACTGTCTACGAGAATCTGAATCTATTTGCGGATGTAAAGCGCTTATTACGTGAACGTGGGAGAGATGATTTTAATTAACGTACATACAATCTAAATGGAGCTAATGGCTCGAGAATCCACTTTGTTATTTAATCACGTATAATTGAATTATGTTCTTCAAATGCATAAAGTAGATTTTTGTCTCGTTGAGAGCCTTCTGTTTGTGTTAAAAGCGGCATTGTCATACGGGAGACGATGTATGCGTTAATAAAGATGGAATACATTTAATTATCGTTTTCAGCATTTATTCAAAATGCGTTTCATCCCAGCAACCTGCCCACAATGCAATCGTCTTCTTTGGCGGGACAATTCTATTCTCGTTCCATCCAGGCATTCCAGATCACTGGCATTGTCATACAATATAATGAACTTTCCAGTTTTTCCACCAATCATATAGGTTTGTCACGAACACTTAATTGATGAAGGACTAAGCATTGGTGTACGAATGTTATGTATTTACTATTTAACACATATGCTGTTGGATATTTTGATAATAATTTAACTGGTCGCTGTTGCTGCCACAACATGCAGTCAAATTGGTTTCAAAATATTCAACACCTAACTTGTAGTTTTCTGGAAATTGATAGTCAATGAGTTCAGGGATCGATCAATCCCATCACGGGCGAAATGTGGGTGCTGCTTACCCGAAGATGGACGGATCATATCGAGCATTGGCTTCCTCCACTGTGAAGCAGTCCAGTAGCTGGAGATTTAGAACTTATAGCAGGGTTATGCCCCCTGATATATTTCTTTTGGTGAACTGCTTAATCTCCATGGATACAAGGGCACGGGCCATAACATGGTGGAAGTTTTATATGGATCCTGTGCTGAGATTTACACTTTCCAAAAAAGCAGAGGTTGTTAGTGTATCACACAGTCTGGGAATATGTAGGAGAAAGGTAGAGCGACGGAGTGTATTTTGTGCAGGTCATTATATAATCCATTGATATGATGGTATGTAAATTAGTACTTACCCGTACTCAATGTAAATTAAAATGCCCATCCATTGGCCCGAGTTAATAACGTGATGGGCCTTAACAAGTATAGTCAATGAAACTGTTAACAGTACTCGGCCAACAACTGAAGAATCAATGTCCAGTAGCGTTCTCCAATTTCTAACGAAGTACATTCCAGGTTTTGCGTGCGTTGGAATTGATTTAAAATTTTGAAACAGGGATTTCAAAAATCTAGATTTCAATGTTAATATACAGGTAAGCAGTATAATATTTTGATACCTATTTGATTGGAGTCTGTTGCTGCATGTGGCAGTAATTGGAGGCAATGGGAGGCTGCAGACTCAGAAATTTGTTTCTAAATAGCAACCCATCTTGCGTCAGCGGCGTCTCAGAGCGCTGAAAATTCTACTTATATCAATTAACCAATCATCAAGATCTTTCCCAAAAAATTATATTTTTAAAATCAGATTTACAAAATAACTTTCTGTTGTCGTGCAAATAGACACTACTCAAGACCACTACAGGTGCTGTGTTTGGCCGACTTGACAATGAAAATGGAAAAAAAACCACCTGGCTTTTTTAGTTGGTGCCTATTTGTCGGCTGAGAGAGGACTATTTTTGACAATTTACCTCTGGAGTACCGAGCCAGTTATTCCAGTGGTAAATTTTCAAAAATCATATTCTCTTGGATAAAAAAGTACATTGCTCAAGACCACTATATAGTCCGTTCGTTTGGCGGTTTTGGGCATTAAAGAGTGACGTTAAAACAAGAGGCTTAAACAGAATGTTATCAATCGTAAATTCATTCATTTAGAGGATGCTTTAGGTTGTCTGGTTCCCTGTACAACGAAGTCGCTTTTAACCATATACATGCATGCACTTATTCTCAGCAAGTGTCTCAAAATTAATTAATATTGTTATGCAATGGACAGATCCGAGTTTATCCATCCATCATATAACGTCATAATCAACTACGTGACGTTTATGCTGACGTCATAATCACGACATCGTGAATGATTCCAAATAGTCCGTCTTTAACGCTTAATAGTCAGACGCTTTGTAGGAATTGTATGGCCTTACCGCTTAATAAACATTATGTTGACTATTTTGAAACTAATTTGACTGTACGTTGTTGCTGCCATAGGCAGTAACCGCGTCCAGTCAAATTAGTTTCAAACTATTTAACAGTTTATGTGTATACTTTTCTGGAAATTGATTGTCAGGGTGTTCAGCGATCGATTGGTGTGGGTGGAGCGTAGTTAGATGTGGGCGGGGCATAGCTGGAAATGTTCATTAGGTTATAATGTCAGATACATACACCTAGTGCATCTCGCCGGTACGGATGGATTGCTTTAACACACCAACCCAATCATTATTTTACCTGATACATTAGAACGTCGAAATTAAAATGGATGAGATACGGTCGAATTTCTGCTTACAAATTGAAGATTCTTTTATTTTATAGGTCTAATAGTTCGGCTGGAATCAAGCGGCCGCAGGCGGGATCTTCTGACGCGCGCTTATTAATCAATGATGCTTTTAACTAATTAAAGATTTGCATGCCCTGCAGCGACGTAATGACACTTAGTTGTAGAAATGATACCTGATACGCTTTGATCAGTGTTGCAGATGGCTGGTCTGATCGCAGGATAGCGAAAATATTTTATAGCAAGAATGCAAGTGTGGTTAACGCGGCAGATTGAGGGTATTAGGCTTATATGCAGCGCGGTGGTTATACACGTCTGCCCATGTTATTAACTATAGCTCGACATGCATTATTCTGAATGCATATAAAGTGATATTTACTTAGCTAAGTTTGAAACACCGTGCCATGTTTAAAGTAGGCGATGTTTTTAAGTGAGTACCTGTATTCGTGCGCCCCACCCAAGAGGACGCCCATTCTCGAGTCCTTAGAAAATTACCCTTTTCATGCGGAAACCGGCGAAAACAGACCTCTGCGGTGTTATTGAGGAACGCCGATTTGCAGGCCGAGAGAAGAGTATTTTTGAAAGTTTACCACTGGAATGACTGGCTCGATAATCGAGCCAGTCATTCCAGTGGTTAATTAAAAATAATGGCTTCTCTAGGCCTGTAGATCGATATTCAATAAGGACATATTTGGATATTCGCCACCAAATTTTGAACGATTGTGTCTTTAGTATTTCATAAACATTATTTTGAATATTTTGAAACTAATTTGACTGGTCACTGCAACACCACCCAGTGAAACGAGTTTCAAAATATTGAACAGATTATCGGCATAGTTTTCTGGAAACTGAGATTAAGAAACGCGTGGATCGGTCGATCCCAACACTGTGAAGCTAGACATGGACGATACAACTGGAGTCACCCATCAAAACACGTTTGTGTCATCTACATCTTCATCTTCAAAATAACGCGGATGGCTCAGCTATCGTATAGAGCTCACATTTAAGAGGGATATCATATAGGCATTGATAATAGATTTACACGCATGTCCAATTCGCAAGCAGATATATATTACGAGTAACTAAAAGTTGTACAATGGAGCTTTCCAGTTTATCCATCAATCATATGACGTCATGACGTGTAGTATGACGTCATAATCATTACGTCATGAATGACTTCATTTGGATCGTCTTGCACGCTTAATAGTCCGTCAGTTTCTATGAAGTGTATGCCTCTACTATTTAAGAAACCTGCTGTTGAATGTTTTGAAACTAATTTGACTGGGCGCTGTTGCTGTCATAGGCAACAACAGCACCCACGCAAATTAGTTTTAAAATATGCAACCGCTTCACTGTGTAATTGATAATCAGAGAGTTCAGGGATCCATAGATCCCAACACTGGCGAAGTGTGGATGGAGGTTAGCATAGCTAAAGCTGGAGAGATCCATTACGCAGTAGTGCGAAAGCACACCGCCCAACACGTACCTTATACTCGGCGTGACTGGTTGGAATTGGTTAGAAATTTCTTCAATTTCATGGCAAATGTGACTTTTAATATGTGTAATTCAAAAGCGAATACTTCAGTGAAATAGCGCGTTTCGTGAATAAATCATAGCCAAAGAAAACAAGATTTGGTCAGTAGCAGGCTGGAGTTAGTTGGGTATTTGTTATCCCAACACTATACGTAACTCAATGTGACAGTAATCTCGCACTGTTTCTATTACATATATACTTTGTTTTATGACATAAACGTAACATCGAGGTAAAGACGTACACTGACCTTTTACAATAGCCGAGAGCGTCGTGCTATATGGTCTGACCGATTGCTGGCGATACGCGTGGAATTCGACACTATAATCTTGGTAATGTGCCCTGTCTGCCTCCATCGTTTCAATTCCCATGTGTTCTTGGCCCATCATCTTAAAGCTATAATGTGTCATTCGGTAAGATGGAGAGTATTGCATTATTTATTAGGGATTTGCTCTCATCATTTTCCTTTACGAGCGATGTTGAGCCATGGCTAAAACTAGCTATCGTCTAGAGATCGTACAGCTTTAAATGGCACATTTTATGTAAGCATGTGCTCACCCACTTTCTTACAACATTGTGTATGTTCTGTACTAATACTAATTTGCCACTGCTAGATTAAACGTTCGGTACATGTACTTATTTGACATAGCTAGACGAACCACTTGTCATCCCATGAACATGACAACTCCATAGTAACATATGACTGGGATGGAGTGAACCAACATGATAATCTTAATTGACCATCATCGTCGTCGTCGCCGTCGTCGTCGTCGTCGTCGTCGTTGTCGCCAACTCCACTAGAAATTACTGCTGCAGCTTGCCTAATGCGAAAGATTTGAATTCTGAATTCCCAGAATCCCACTTTCATGGTCGCTGTCAAATGGACTATTGAATAATTTGAAAATAATTTGACAGTAAGCTGTTGCTGTCATATGGCAGAAACCGCTGCCGTGTGACAGCAACTGCTTCCTGTCAAACTAGTTTCTTTGTATTTAACATAATATGTATTAAATTTAAAGAGGTTTTGTGTTTTGCCCGGATTCAAAATAGTTAAACTACTTTATAAACAGTACAGTGTCTTGGATGTGGACAAAATAATAAAACCAACGCCCCGATGCTACAAACCATACATGGCTGTATTCACAAATGTAAAAAACACGTGGTTTCCAAATATACCGTAGGCCAGTTTCAGAAACAGACAAGGGACACTAGCTTAATCTTGACATTTACAGTGAAATATCGAAAGATCCATAGCCAAGGTACACTCCTATAGTCTGATAGACTACTTTAGAATTCCTAATGAATTAGGATAAACGAGATGGTTTTAGATGAGCTGCCAGACTTTAGAACATAGCGCTAATCAATAATGAATGATAGGACGCAGGAAATCATGACTAACGATTAGATCCCAGAAAGCCTATAAATATTCCCTCAGTAATGCCTACAATAGCTTCCCTAATGGCAAATTCCGCGGAGTCCATTGATTCATGACACTACCACCCACCACCACCCACCATCCTCCATGAATATTAACACTTTCATAACGTATCCAGCCAAAACCGGCTACTGTAGTGGTCTTGAGGAATGCCCATTAGCAGGCCATGAGGAAACTATTCTTTTAATTTTCCCACGGGAATGACTGACTCGGTAACGGAGCCAGTCATTCCAGTGGTAAAAATTTAAAAATTAGTCTTCTCTTGGCACGCAGAGTGGGGAAAAAAGCAAATTATTTAATATTTTGACTAAATTTAGCCATAAAATGGTTAAGTGGGAGTGATCGCATCTCGATGCAGTGATTGGATTAGGTTCCATTGGTGAAAATCAGTAAAATATGATGGCCATGTTTGGATGTGCCTCCTGATATTATTGCCTCGAAATAGCGGCCGCTCTCATTATCCAGCTTGTAAACTCCTTTAGCGGCTGACAAACAAGTTTCCTGGATCCCATTGTCTCGATCGGTTCCCTTCTCCGGTCTGCCCGCAAAAAAAAATCCATAGCTCAAGTATTCGTTTGTCTTGTTCGCAAACTGACGCCAGCTCTTCTGGTTCTGCGCCTGGGCGAGGCCGTAAGGTTAGGTAGTCATTTAGATCGGCGCGATTAAAGACCCGCAATTGCCTATGCCATACATGATGGCGAACACGGTTTCGTAATCCATATTATCAGCAATATTGGTATGAGGAAAAAAACAGGATGTGTCAGAAACAGTAATTGGCAATGGACATTTTCAGTTTATCTATCCATCATATGACGTCATAATCAACTACGTTGTGTGTAGGATGACGTCATAATCAATGACTCGATTTAGTCCGTCTTAAACGCTTAGTAGTTGTAAACGCTGTACGCCATAGTCGGCAACAGCACCCAGTCAAATTAATTTCAAAATATTTAACGGCTTACCTGTGTAGTTTTCTGGAGATTGCTAGTCAGGGAGTTCAGCTATCGATCGATCCCAACACCAGCAAGGTGTGGGTGGAGCTTAGCTAGAGTTGGGCAGGCCATAGCTAAAACTGAAAACGGTAATTGGCAAATTAATGTGATACAGAAAACAATGGAGTCACCCACTTCAACCTATGCCCCGCCTATTTCTAGCTATGCTCCGCCCACTCTGTATGTGTGTTGTAATCGATTTATATACGTTGGACTGTGAACTACGAGAACTCCAATTTCAAGGTAACCATACTGGGAAGCGGTTAGATATTTTGAAACATCAGCAACAGCTCCCGTCCCAGTTAAAATAGTTTGAAAATATTCATCATAATACTGATCAAATTGCCAATCCATCAAATACATACAATGCTTTGACGGACCTTTCGATTTTCATGCCGGAATTATAATACACCATTTTCCTTGTGACGTCAGCTAATTAGTGACTTAATTGGTTATGACGTCATATGCTTGAGTAACAGAACGGATGCCTATGATGTATCATTGGCCAACATGGGCAAAATTATCGTAGAATCTCATGGGTAAGTCATCTAAGTACAGGTTTGTCCATAATTTGGAACCATTTGTAAAATGTGATCGGTTCGATATAGGAGCGTCGTTGCAGTGGATTCCTGACGTATTGGCAATATTTCCTAGTACCAGAGTTCAGAGAATCAGACTTAGTTTTACCCAATAAATTGTTTGTTGACATTTTTAAACCGGGAGGCAAACTACAAAAGATAATTTATGATAAATGAAATATTATGGTGAAATTTTTATATTAATGAAGGAATCCAGTTTTAGCCCTGCAGCATTGTACAGGCTAGTCTAATCGGTCTTTCCAGTTTATCCATCCATCATATGACGTCATAAGCAACTACTTGACGCGACGGGTGGCGTCATCATCAATGATGTCATGAATGATGTAGATAAGTACGTCACGAACTGGTAACTGAAGACGGACTAAGCGTTGTTGTACGAATTGTATGTCTTTATTATTTAATGCACCTGCTGTTGAATATCTTGAAACCAATCAATTGATCCCTTCACTCACTAAATCTCAATTTCAAGAAAACTATACACGTAAGTTGTTGCATGAATATTTTGAAACTAATTTTACTGATCGATGTTTCTGCCATAGGCAGCAGCAGCATCCATTCAAATTAGTTTCAAAATATTCGACAGCGTACCCATATAGCCTTCTGGAAAGGTCAGGGAGTTTAGGGATCGATCGACCCCAACAGGAGCGAGGTGTGGGTGGAGCTGACCAAATAGATGGGCGGGGTATAGTTAAAACTGAAAATGCCAATTTCCACACAGCCTGTACAGAGACTCTGAAGCCAGATCGTTGATGTGATGACAAGTGACGGATAGTTAGTTATCTTTCGAAATGAGCCGGACACGTTATTCCTTTCCGAGCACGAATTCTCATAACTTTGACAAACACTCGACGCGAACGAGAAGACAAACTGAAACCTCTGAACCGCAGTTCTCAACTCACAGCAAAAAAATGCCGCGTATTGGCCGCTAATAAAAATTAGTAACTAGTGCATAAAGCGAAATCATATGAACTCGTTTTATAAATAAGAAAGGAGCCGTTAGCTAGAGAAAGAACCTATCCAGTTCATCCATCAATCATATGACGGCATACTCGACTACCAGACTTGTAGGATTACGTCATAATCAATGATGTCATGAATGGCGTAGATAAGGCAGCCACGAACATTTAATTGATGACGGACTAAGCGGTGTTGTATGAATTGTATGCCTTTACCATTTAATTTGACTGCGAGCTGATGTTGCCAGAGGTACTAACATCGCCAAGTCAAATTAGTTTCAAAATATTCACCAGCTTACATGTATAGTCTTCTGGAAATTGATAGTCAGAGAGTTCAGCGATCGATCGATCACTCAGATATGGAATGGTTATATGTACACTAGATAGAGCAATACATATGGTATATCCAATTGCAGGAAAGCTATGTGGAGTTTGTCACCGCCAATAGGGGGTAGGCGTATTATACCCCTAACCCCTATTGGCGGGGACAAACTCACATAGCTGTACCGCAAATGGGGATACCCTAGATAAACAACTCACTTGTCCTTATATGTCTTACTCCAAATCACATTAGAAGTAGCTTGCCACGGACTACATGCATTTAAATCCCACACGTCCATGTTGATCAGGATATGAGCGCTGATTGTTAATGATGTGAAAGTAACCGCCTTACACCTGAGATCAATGTTACATCATTCAGTCACATTGGCCATGATCACTTGGGAACGATATCATCGGGCAGTACTGATGTGTTCAGCAATATCGCTTTTAAAATGTGACACGGATCAATTGCTGTGCCATCCTTTTATTTCATCTGTGCATTTTGGTTGGCTGTGTGAATGTAGTTAAGTACCTCTACACACATCACTTCCTATTAATTTGCAATTAGCCCATATTCCTAATCAAGCAGAACATACGTGTGTAATCCGCAGTATAATTATGTTTGCGTAAATAGATTGTTTCTCTTTCATCGAATCCAGCAGCATAATTACGATATTTAATCCGAAACATGGGCTTTGGCTTTTAAGAACAATCCCGTCTAAATAGATATTTGTTTCATAGGGTAATCAATTCCCTTTTAAGTTTACTTTAGCCATTGTTCTCCGACCTGTAGTCTGCATTCCGACCAAAAAGCCATAATATCCTATAGCCTGGTTTTCTATGGTAGACCTAAATTGCGCATCCTTATTGAAGTGCTGTTTGCTGTATCAGGGATAAATGCGCGTTCTTGATGATCAGACTGGCGTTCTTAAATAGCTTTGTCAGCGTATAATGCGCCACTGGCAATATTAAGGCGATATTCTAGCCGAACAATACGTGGCATTAGGGTACGTTGTTCAGACAAGGATAGCGACCACGGATAAATGAGCCGCCTTAGGCAAAATCACCACCGATTCAATTCTAACCATTCAGCTCCCTACAATTCATGCCTCGAGAAATTTTTCTAGGAAAAAAGACCTCGTCCTTTTATAATGGCGGTTTTGCAGTCTATTTGCTATTTTGAAGGAAAGCTGCCCTGGGCCGTTTGAACATGCAGATTCCATGCACCGAAATTACCTTTGCTCCTGAACGATTGCATCCAATGATTCTGCCACAAGGCATTGCTGTCCATCAATGATTCTGCCACAAGGCATTGCTGTCCATCAATGGGAATACAGTTGGCTGATCTAGAAGAAGGCGCCCATTATTGTTGATGGGATAACGGCACTCATTTCGAAAGATATTCGAATGTAAGTTGCTGTTGTGTTCAATAGCAACTATTGCAAAGGAGTGTCAGTAATCATTAAGTGTGCCAAGTGTCAGTGGCAAAATACGTCTCCAAATTCAAGAGAAACACGAAATACGGAGTTCCCAATACTATGGCATAGGCGGTGTTCTTGGGAGTTTCTTTTCCTTCTATAAGCTTCACAAAACAATATGCCGTTGAGCACGTTCTGCCCTAACAGATGTTCAATTCTGAAGCACCATAATAGAGGAATCCAGTTTATCGATCAAGCATATGACGTCATAATCAACAATGTCACCTGTCTGCTGACGTCTTCATCCATTACGTAACAAAAAGACGCGATTTAATCTGCTATAAACTCGTAATAGTCCGTCAAGTTGTACGAATTGTATGTCTTTACTATTTAATACACGTCATGTTGAATATTTTGAAACTAGTTTGACTGAGCGTTGTTTCTGCCATAGGCAGCAACATCACCCAGTCAAATTAGTTTCAAAATATTCAGCAGGTTACATGAATAGTCTTATGGAAATTATTATTCAGAGAGTGCAGATATTAATTCATCCCAACACGGACAAAACGTGAGCGGAGTTTATGCTGGTGGTGGTGGTGATGATGATGATGATGATGATGATGATGATGATGATGATGGTGGTGGTGGTGGTGCTGCTGGTGGTGGTGGTGGTGGTGGTGGTGGAGGTGGTGGCGGCGGTGGCGGCGGCAGCGGCGGCGGCAGCGGTGGTGACGGCTGCGACGACGACGATGTCGATGACCATGACGATGACGATAACGATGTCGATTATGATAATGATACCGAAGATATTACCATGTCAGTTTTTATATGGTTGATGGAGACATTAGCGTTAATGGTCACTTTATTTGTTTCTATCACAATACCAAACATCATATGTTAATAATACTGAATGGCGCAATGGAACCTGATAACTACAGTTCCAAGGAGCACGCATGAAAAAAATCCATATGTTCCATGTTAAAATGCCAAAATGGGAACTCCTTTATTCCTGATATCGGAAATGAGTTCCCAATTTTATTGTCATCTTGCATTTGCGTTAACCTAGTGGTATCGTTGTCTTTCATTCCCTGGAAAGATCGCGGGAACATTACGCATGTGGAGTAGTACTATAGTCGCTCCGTACATGTAATTAGATTGCGGATACATCGTCTGCATTATTGATAACGCTGATTCCGGCTCGCGAGACAAAATAATCCCTGCCCATTATAATTCCGCGATTCCCCCTGGAGTGAGGAAGCTATAAAATTGGAATACATATTTACGAAAGCAACGCGTTATCTGGTGCCAAATGCTGTCTTAACGCAATTGATCGATTGTTGAAATGTATTTATCTCATTTTCCAAAGCAAATATGAACACACTCTGCCTTTAAACCCATAACACACAAATTTCTTCAAGAAAATCTAAATTTTCTCTTAGAAAAACGTTCATTTGCAGACCAAGAGAAAACTCTTTTTGAAAATTTACCACTGGAATGACTGGCTCGAAAATGAGGGTTAAAGGTTTATGGTCAGAAACAACATCCGTTCTTCCTGAAAGACATGCCGTATATATAAGACAATGGTATATACCTTACAGATTACCTGTGCATGGGCAGCATCCGATTTTAATTAGCTTGTTTGCCGAATAGGCCGCGTCCACATCATGCACGTCGTCATAAATTTAATTTCCAGTGAGCCGGTATATAAGATAGGTACCCGTATTTTTTAACCAACGCTATTGAATGCCATGGCTATCTTAGCCAGCAATTTCTTCCAAAATATACACACGTCTCTCTTAAACAAAGGGACCACTTTCTAGCTAGGCTCCGATCATTTCTACCTAAGCTACGCCTCTTTGATTTAAACATATTTTATTGTAACAATTGTACAATGGGATCGGGCACAAGTTCTTATAACTCAGATTTGCCCTCTCCCTACAGAATTATTATAAGCTGCCAATGACTGAGAACACTAAAAAGAGGTGAGAGAGAGACAATACATTAAGAGGAGAGAGAGAGAGAGATATAGAGAGAGATAGAGAGAGAGAGAGAGAGAGAGAGAGAGAGAGAGAGAGAGAGAGCGAGAGAGAGAGAGAGATATGTGGGGGAGAAAAATGATGTAAACAGATTAGAAAAGAATAGGAAAGAAAAGAACAGCTCCTTCAAACACTTTCATTGTCGGATAGCAGTTAGCCATTAATATAATAGATTAAACAATACGAATAATTGAATTAACAGACCATATTCATGGTTATTCCATACCGTTGTCATTTACCCCCATTTACCCACCCCAACCATTCCTCTCAACTCCCACATGCTTTCACCAGGTCTTCTCTTCTTGTTTCTTACACGAAACAAAACGAAAGAGAAACGAGAAATGAGCACTCCAACCCCGCCCACCCCGCACATTCAAAATGGCTCCACTCCTGTGTATTAAGGTAAATATGAACTCTTAACCTCCTCATAACTTGGAACGAAAAGTTTGAGGAGATTAACGGTTTAGGGAGCCTTTATTGCATCCTCATCATCCCCTCTCGTGTCGTCGTCGTCGTCGTCGTCGGCGGCGGCGGCGTCATCTGTGGCATCGCATTATCCTGGATGGCCCGAAAAGCAATAGGAGAGTGATACATTAATTGTGAGTAATGGAATAACTATATACACAGTAACGACAGCGGAAATAAAGCATTACAGTATAAAGCATATCTATGCAGTCATTTCTACCATAAACATTTAACAGTAACGACAGCGGAAGCAAACATTTAAAGTATATAGTATATCTATACAGTCATTTGTATCATAACCATGTAACCATGACAATAAGAACATGGACTATTCCTACATCATATCAAACGTTGGGAACATATATGAGGTTAAAATCTGCCAGTAGCTTGAATATAATTTTGAACTTGTTTGAAGATGTATTCATTTTCCTGGACGGATAGAGATGTATTTCCTTTGCATAGCAAGTCACTCGTCAAAGGAATATGCAGATGTAGTTGTTGCGCTACGCCTCTATTCTGCCCGTCTTGGATCAATTTATATACTTGGAACCAAGAACTCTCAGAATCCGAATTTTACATGCCAACTGTTGAATATTTTGAGACTACGTTCGCTGAGTTCACATTTCGAGCTTCATGACGGAGTTATAATACGTCAATATGATTGTAGCGTGATCCATCATGTACCGTAATTGATAATGACGTCATATATTTGAATAAACTCACAAATGCATTTATGTCCTCAGTGAGCTAAGAGTTAAAGTCAGATTCAAGCGTCTTAAATCGATGACTTATCTAAGATCAAGATCATTTTCAAAATGAGTACCAATGAAATTAGTTTCAAAATATATCACTGCATGTGTATTAACTAGTAAAGACATCCAATTCCTACAACCTGGCGGACTAGAAAGACAGACTTAAACGAGCCACTCGTTGCGTAATTGATTACGTGACACTGTTGATTATAAGGTCATATGATCGATCGCTAAACTGTAGTCATCCTTTGAAGATATCATTCTAATGGTCACCTGTCCATCAGGTACATATAGCTCAGAAATCAAACGTGTACTCTAGTGTTCATAAAGCGCTAACATGTTTACAAAACAAAGACAGACACACGTTAGTTACTACAATGTTGCACATGATGCAAGTGTTGTCATGTTGAATTATTTCGGATTATATTGGAATCGAGTGCTGCCCTAGGCAGCAATCGATTCCAATATAATTAAGTCCGACATAATTCAACAGGACATCACTCGCATCGTGTACAAATTGGACTAAATAACATGTTTATGTTTTTGTCTTAGACAGCAATATCTTCCAACAAAAATGTAATCAAGATATTTAACAGTACATGCTATTTTATTCTGTTAGCCATCGTTAGCTGTGATCTGTACTGCATGTATGATTACTGCATTCTGCGGCTGTAGTAGTAGAAACATCATACAGCTGCAATCAGTCCTTCTTTACTTTAGCCCTCTGTGTCTTGTCCTCAGCCGAAATCCTTAGCTTCCTCAGGTCCATTCTTTGACTTGAATGTGCCAAGATCTGTACCGCATTGATATCCAAAGCAAATTGGTTTCTCGCCTTGGCATAATGTCAACAGAAAATAATCAACCAGTGGCGTAAGCAAAATGGTTTAGTTAGAAAATTAGGATGAACTGTTTCAAATTCGCAAATCGCAAGTATGATTGTTCAAAAGACAATGTCATAGATTCTGTAATGTGTATGCCTAACAGCATCGCGTCAAAGCAGAATGAATGCTACGTTCATCATGGCACCGCTGTGATCACGTGTTGTGCAGATGCACAGTACCCTTCTCACATACGTTTAAGCAACATCTTCACCCGCAATATATAAATTAAACCACTACATCCGGTTCTATTCACCATGCACAAGTTTGCAGATGTCGCACCCAGCCATCTATACAACGCGTACAATGCCGCGTGTCGCGTTAAGATGGCCATGCAGAAGGACAAGGAGGCGGGGCAGAAATAGCCAGCTCATGAAATGTATTGGATGTGAATTTAAAATCTCACGAGTTGTTGTCATTAATCCAGCTAGCCTGAAGACATACACGCTTAGAACTAATGCATGGGCGGTCGTACCTTGAACGCAAATGGACAATCAGGTGAAGGTGCAGGCATGATTCCGGAAAGCAAAAGTATTACATTCGCAATTCACTTTTCCAGAGTACCCACCCATCATATGACGTCATAATTAACTGCGTGATGTGTACAATGACATCATAATGAATGACGTCGATAAGTACCTCACGGACGCATATTTGAAGACGGTCTATGCGTTGTTGTACAAATTGTTTGCTTTTACTATTTAATAAATATTCTGTTGAATATTTTGAAACTAATTTTACTGGGCGCTATTGCTGCCATAGGCAGAAACAGTACCCAGTCAAATTAGTCACAAAATATTCAACAGCTTCCATGTATAGCTTTCAGGAAATTAATAGCCAGGTCATTTGGGGATCGATCAATGCCAACACGGCGAGGTGTGGGTGGAGCTTAGCTAGTGATGGGCGGGGCATAGCTAAACATGGAAAGTCCATTGGATCGGGCGGTCGGGCGAGCAGCCCACCGGTCCGAAACTCAGATCTGGCAATATTCAACATCAATTTGTTTCATATCAAGAAACATCGGTATTCTAATATCGTAATGGACAACGCGGACTATGAATTAATGATTTCTAGCTTTCGCATTCACAAAACTCACGTATCTGACGCTGAACCTATGACCTATATGCTTCTTGGATATCATCTTCTGACGTCAGGCAATGCTTCAGCGCGAGTTTCTAGTTCTTCTTTCATGTTTTTCATTTCCGGTTTAGCTTCCCGGATGACAAAATCCAGAGACAAGGCTAGAATATTCTGCGCATAGGCTGAGTGACAGAGGAAGAACCCGCGCTTCAGCAGGTGCATCTGCCCAACGTCAAGCATCCAGGAAATTACAAGCAGCCTCGCTATGCCAGACACGTGATGCTGATAATTATACAAATGACAAGTCTTAGATTTTTTTTTACTGGGTTTCGACTCAAACAATATTCACGATTCCTCTTATGGACGGACTATTTCATTTCCTCTAATAGCTCATTATAATCGGGGTTTTTTCTTTACATTTTGAGATACCGCGTTAACAGTTTTTGATTGAATGGCGTTGATGTATTGGGAAACTATATATAGGCATCCAATTGTAGCTATGCCCCGCCATAGGCAGCGGCAGCACACAGTCAAATTAGTTTCAAAATATTCAATTACTTACCTGTATAGATTTGTGGACAGACAGGGCAGGGACCGGTCTATCCCAACACGGCCAACGCGTGGGTGGGTCATAGCTACCATTGGGCCCCTCCGTTTAATTACGTGGCATATGTGTAGAAGCATTACTGAAGCGGGAACCAATCTACTAATTAGCCAATCACGTGATCCTTTTCTAGGTAAGCGCCGCACAACTTTTTCCAGGTGCTGTAGTAGATTTAAAACTCTGAACCAGAACACCAATTTCGAAGGGAACTATGCATGTACTAGACGAACCTAATTTGACTGAGCTGTTGCCGTGGGACGGGCTTTGGAGTGGTGGGTGGGTGGAGTGTGGTGGGTGAGAGTGGGTGTCAATTATAGGTCTGCTCACCGACTGTCCGTTCACCCGTCTGTCCATCCGTCCGCCTGTCACAGTTGGAGATCTTTCGCATTCCTTCAACATATTCACCTGTAACTTGGTATAAGCATTTGTTATTAGAATTTAGAGATCAACTTCAGATTTCAAACGCGCCTGTCAATTTCTAATGAAATTAGGTTCCCTTCGACTTGTGAAATATGATAAACCATTATTTATCTAAGATTCCATTCGAAGTAGTTTCAAAGTATTCGACAGCGGTCCTGTATAGCTGTCTTGCCATTGAGACACTGGAGTTTAATAGTGCGACTGACTTATGGATATACGAATTTCGTTATAAAAAAGGCCATATCTTTAACCCTTTCGTGACGAAGCCGACCAACACTTGTCTCTGTAGTGGTCGTGGGCAATGTCAATTCAATAAGTAATATTTTTATGTTTCATTTCAAATTCGGTCATTAAAGGCGCATATTCACATCAGAATGATTCAAAATAAAACAGTTAGGCGCATATACTTTTAGAGGCTGAAAGTGTGTTCCTAGATGTAATGAAAGGAAATAACAGCTTAGCATTTGGTGATTTCACTACGTATAAATTAATACAATTTTTGAAGTTGTAAAATTGAATTAGAGCCACGAGTCCCTAATTCAAATTCACAACTAAACCTATCAAATTTATGTATATGGAATGAAACCATCATGTGTTAAGATTTATTTCGTTTCATTACATTGCGCTACACAATTTGATCATCTAAAAGTATATAGGTTCAACAATCTTACTTTCAAGCATTTTGGTGGGAATATGCTCCTTTAAAGGGTTAATTTTTCTTTGTCCATTAATGGTTAATAACGTGTGGCAACCACACCGTACATAGGAAGTTGAATGCTCAATAATGTATATAATATGTTTCCAGGTTGACCGCTGTGTTTTCTATTTAGCAAACATATATACGTATGCTAAACACGTAATTCGGTCTGTCTAGCACGCAGTGAGCCATCAACTCTCTCTTAAACATGCGCAATAAGGATGACTAGAAAGTGACCTCTTAATAGTGGTTAGTCAAAGCAGAACACATATGTTGATACTACAGTACGATGGTGCTATAGCACTGATGGCAATTCTTACACCTGTGTTAATGAATCACCGTTATGTGGCGATAATGGCGCCATCACTTTCTCGCTATCTCCTGAAAATGTCTAAATAAGCTCAACGTACTTTTACGTCTGTGGCAATGGATCTATATATGTTGAATTGAGAATTCCCTAACTCCCAATTTCATGATAACTGTACGGGAGTATTGTTGAATATGTCGGAGCGAGTGTTGACTTGGGGCTGTCGCTACCTTTTATAGCAACGGCCTCCAGTCGAGTTTGTTCAATATATTCAACAGAATGTTTATTTAACTGTAATTCTATCAAGGCCATACAATTAGTACACTTGACGAACTTTTCAATTTTCATTTCTGAGGTATAATGCATAATTAGGATTCTGAAGTCAGCTACTTAGTGATCCTTTCGACTTCAGAACCATATGAAAAATATTAGCTCCAGGAGCTTGCGCTAGGCACGTAAGCAAACGACCTTTGAGCCTCGAGTTGTCAATATCTTAACAAATATATCAACTGGTGTAATACTTACAGAGTGTTTGTTAGTATTAGTCTTATTATTCTTAGTCGTATTACTATCATTAATCATATTGATTATTCTTTTTTGTAATGGAGGCAAGACAATCGCTAAAAATTGTAAACGTTAATAGTGTTAATTTATATAGGCCTATGTAAATATCAACTTGCATGTTAGTATAGTGTAAACTAGCAACATACCACCTTTGTCTAGTCTAATCTAAGTCAGTTTGACTTGTGACGCAATTCCATCGTAAATAGTTGACACTAAAATGTTTGAAACAAACTCACAGTCAAATTAGGTTCAAAATAGTAATATAACGTTTATTAAATTGGAGAGCTAAATACAACAATGATATTCAATGGAAGAATCCAGTTTGAGCTATGTCCCACCCATTTTTTGCTAAGGTTATGTCCCGTCCATCTGTAGCTAAGGTCCACTCACACCTTGCCGTGTTGGCATCGATCGGTCCCTGAACTCTATGACTATCAATTTCCAGAAAACTATACAGGTAAGCTGTTGAATAGTAGGCATATGCCAGAAAACACCGCCCCGTCAAATTAGTTTCAAAATATTCAACATTATGTTTTATTAAATAGCAAAGACATGCAATTCCTATAACAACGTCCGTCATCAATTTTGCGTTCGTGAAGAACTTATCGTATTCGATTATGACGTC
Organism: Chaetoderma sp. LZ-2023a; assembly: GCA_034401795.1. NCBI lineage: Eukaryota > Metazoa > Mollusca > Caudofoveata > Chaetodermatida > Chaetodermatidae > Chaetoderma > Chaetoderma sp. LZ-2023a. The sequence goes on from CM067360.1 coordinate 131,440,800, forward strand.
ACGTCATAGTACAATACACGTCACGTAGTTGATTATGACGCCGTATTATGGATGGATAAACGGGAATGTCCCATTATCGTACATTTCGAGCTTCATGGCGGAGCTATAATACACCATTATGGTTGTGACGCCATCCTATATCTGACGTAATTGATTATTATGTCGTTATATAGTCTACTTGAGTAAGAGACCGGAACCATCTACTAGTCAACTCAGAGTACTATATAAATATAGCTAATACAATTCATGATTGATTAAGTGGTCTGTACGTACTAAAAGGTACGCAGTATTATGCCCGCGCCTTAAACAAATCAATCGTTGAATCGTACGCACGTGTAATATGTTATGTACAATCCGGCTACACCTGGAGAATCCACGCAACGATAATAGCGTGTTTCCATAACAGTTGAGCAGTGTATCGGTTCGCATATCGGCTATACATTGGATACATACCTACATTAAATGCACGAACTGCGTATCGCGCGATGATGATAGGGCGACTAAGCAAAACTTCTGGATCGATTTATGTTTTGCTTTTAACTGGCATGAAATGACAATCACGGTGTTAATAGGATCCGTGAATAGGGATGGCAATGAGACAAGAAGACGAAGAACAACGCGTGTCGTTCACGCGTGTACATAGATTCGCAAGAATCCAAGGCTTTGTAGCACTCAGTGTTGTTTAGTCTGGGGTTTATCGAAGCACTCGTTTATCGATATAGTTATATTCATATAGAGCGTATTAATGATGAGAGAAAATGCCAACACGTTATCGAGACTGAAAAATGTATTTTTAGGTTAGTTCTTATAAGGTTTACAATGTAATTTGTCGGGAAATGATGTTGTCGAAAGTCGTTGCCGTCTACGACGGCAACGGCTTTCGGCTACATTGTTTTCATGTACCCAGCAACGAACTAAGTACCAGATTTATAGAAACATAACATTTAGCAGTAAGCCCGATAATTGGAACCAATTATGGGAAAGGAAACTCTCTAGACACCATGCTGCCAATTTTAAGAAACGCGGAATTTCCCAGTTCCCAGTTCCCAAGAAATACAATTGAATCGTTTTCTCATGTTTACCTACATCTTCTAGCAAGTCGAAGTAACCGCCACAGCGTACCGTATCTCATCATCGATATAGTGTGGATAAATTATTGTGGCTCGGATTGAGTTTATCTGCCTGGGAAATTTGGTCTTTGTGTATGGGTTTTTCCCCCCAAATCTGATAACTGGTGGCAATGGTAATAGAGGAGTTCATTTCAAACACTGCACCGCCAATTTCTAGCTAAACTACACCCACGTATTTGCGCGTCTTGGAATCGATTTGCAATTTTGAATC